>CATIWF010039379.1:0-35012 GCA_949630135.1 Balakata baccata | reverse complement strand
ATAAATATTATATTAATTATTAGAACAAACAACATTTCATATATGTATATATATGCTAGCATGAAATTTTGTCCACACTCGCAAGACTATGAAATATACATAATTATATTAGATTTAAATGCTATAAGAATAAGTATGAAGCTAATTATTTTTTAGTAAAAATATACAAAAGTCTCTTCCTTCTACTTCTAGATTGTCGAGTGAAAGTGACACAGAAATGAGGGAAAAAAGAAAAGAGAGAGAGAGAAAGGGCAGCCACTGGAATATTCTATATATATTTTAATTTTCTGGAAGTTTGACCGTAGAATATTCAAATAAACTAGTCAACATTCAACAACTAATAGATAGCAATTGAGTTGAATCCAATAAATGAATCTTCCTCCCCAACTTGCCCCCTTTTTGTTTATTATTTGTTCGTTTGCTTTTACATCACTATTCAGCTTTTAATCAAAATATTTTTCTTTTATACTATTGCCCTTTATTATCTCTGAAACTACACATTTGTCCCTCTAAATTGTTGGTGGGCATTTTTTTTTTTTTTTCCTGCCAATCAAAACCACAAAGATGGTAAAAACATTGGATATAAGCTCACAGGATTCTTTTGTTTTATTATTTTTGGTTACAACGGAGTTAGGGAAATTTGAACCTTGTAGGGTTCAGGTAACATCTCACTATCATTTGGCTAAGAGCATTTCATCGGCTATCAAAGCCAATTTCAACATGGCACTTGCAAATTGAATTGCATGAATGGAGATTCTACTTAAAATTTTATAAGCTTTCAAGTTTAGTAAATAAAAAGAAATAATTTTAAGTGATTAAAAAAATTGGTGTGAATTCTATATGTATTATTTAATAATCATTTTTTAAAATTAATGAATAATAAAATTATTGATTTATTTATATAATTAAAATTAATAAATATGTAACTAATGGTTAATATAATTAATTATTTATTTAATTAAGTATTTAATTATACTTAATAATACAAACATATTTATAAATAAAATTATTATAAAATTCAAGTTTATTAATATAAAAATTAAAAATATAATTAATTTGATGAATTTAATTTTGTAATATAAAATATAAAATTAAATTAACATAATTAATTATATTTAATAGTATAAATATAATTGTTAATATAATCATTATAAAAATAAAGTTCATTAATTAGAAAAATTAATAATATAATTAGTTTTATAATAATAATAAGACAACAATAATAAGATAACACACTACATATATAATAATAATAATAATAATAATAATAATAATAATAATAAACTACAAAGATAAAAAATAGAATTTCAGCATTTATTGAAAAATTTCTGGACTTGCTACTTATATAACTTCTTTTATTCCTTTGTCAAAGTTGATGGATCTACTTATATTAATTGGAATAACACAGGTTCTTGTTTTTTCCTCTCTCATTCCTTCCTTTTTCTTTCTCGTTCCTCCTCTAACTTCATTCTCATCTCTATAGTTGTATTGTATTGTTTTATAGCTTACACTTTTTCCATTTCAAGAGTAAATTATCGGTCAATTGCTTCTTGAATGATTTCCAATGACTTTGTTAACACGAATTTTTGTTTTCCTTTAGCCTTCGAAGCTTTCCTTTAAGGGAGATGAGAAGTACGCATTGCCTCAAAGTCTCTCGTACTTGTATTGTTTGCATTTGAGGAGAATGATGTATATTGGTCGGATTCAGTATTATTGGTTCTCTTTGATCCTCTTTCTTCAACTTCATTGACTTCTTTAGTCTTCGTTACATGATTGGTCCATTTCTCTTCATTCCGTAAAGCAATCTAATCATGTAAAAAATTAAATTGTTTACCTTCTATTGTCCGATACAATTTCAATTAAATTATTACTTTTAATAAATATTAATATTAAAATTATTACTTTTAATATTAATTAATTTGTAAAAATAAAATTCAATTTATTTAACAATAAAAAATAATTTAATTATTAATATTGAATATAATATATTAAAATATTAATTGGATCTCACCAATTGAAATTGATGTGAATTACATGGATAAAATATGTTTAAAAATGTAAGTAAAATTTTAGTGATACGGTGGTAGGATCCTATATTTGTAATCACCATCCAATTATATGATGGTGATGCTCTAAGCTTGTGGAAGCTTTTTTTTTTTTTTTTTAATTTCTTATTTCCTAACAATTGTTTCCATTTCTATTCCAAGGTAATAATTGAGAAAATCAAACTGACAATTTCTATTTCAATCAGAAAAAAGAAGTGCACTTAATATATCATGAATATTTTAAGGGGGAAAAAAAAACTCAGCAACATATATTGTTAATTTGGTCATTTTGTTCTCTTAATCTATTTTTTATCTAAATTATTTTTTTTATATTTTATTTTTATTCTATTTTACTTTTTAAAAATTTAAAATTTTATTATAATATACCTCTTGTCATACTAAAAATAATGTATACATTTCACGCGTCGATAAACTTTTCCGATGTGATACGTCATTATATAATAGTTAAATTTATCTTATTTTCAAAATATTAAGTAGCAAAGTCACCAAAAACAAAATATAATTGGAAAAAAAAAAACTGATTGAAGTGGCAAATTATGCCATATTTTAAACTTACCTTTAATTACTTAATTGGAATCTCTCTTTTCAAGTGCTAGTTAAATTCCAAAGGCATCATCAGCCAGCCCCAGTATGCGTCAACAGAAGAAACTTTGAAAAGAAGAAAGAATAAAAGACTCCAAAGACAGCAATTGAAAACCCCCAGTTTTCCAGATTCTACTTTCCTATAATCTAAAGAACATGCACTTCACACTTGAGGCCTAGTAGTAAGAGTATTTACTTTTAGAATAAAGTTTAAATTCTTTCTTCTGTTTAGGTGTGATTTCGCTTTTATGGTGAGTGTAAGAAGATGACTATTTTATGTTGTTTAACTTAAGATCCGCTAGATCATTTAAATGTGTTTATGAAGTGTTGTTATAGTGTAAATATTAAGAAAAAGGAAAAGGTTAAAATGTTGAAGCAACTTCATATCACTACCAAATTACTCATAGTGATCAGCTTTGGAATTTTTGAGCATTCACATTGGTCTGTTGACTGATATTCGATCCTAAACATAAATCAATATTGGTGGTGATGGCAAATTGGGTCCTCTAGAACAATAATGCTGTATAATGCAACTTTATTGTATTCTTTATTTAAGCCATATATATAGATAAATTGATATAAAATATATTAAATTTGAGGAGAAAAAATATTATTTTTAAAAATTATAAGTAAAGAATTTGATTTTAAAAGGTTCTTGAATGACATAAAATTTATAAATATAAGTAAAGAGACTATTGACATTGCTCTAAGAGTATCTTCAACAATCTTTTTATTTCGCTTTTTACTTATATTTAAGTAAAGAGACTATTGAAATTGTTCTAAGAGTATCTCCAATAATCTTTTTATTTCGTTTTTTACTTATATTTAAGAATTTTATGTCATCCAACAACATTTTAAAGTTAAACTTTTTACTTATAATTTTCAGACAGCAAAAGGCTTTTTATTAATATTTTATTAATTTTCTTTTTTCATTTTTTAAAAAAGTTGTGTTGATAAAAAATTATATTAATTTTAAAAAATTTATATTAATAAAAAATTTAGAATAAGAAGAATTAAGAGCATTGTTGGGATGCTATAACGAGTATCGCGTTCTTGTTGCTCTCCTTACTTATATTTTGGAATTTTATATTATCTAAAAATTTTTCTATCATTCTCTTTATTTAATTCACTCTCTAAAATTTACAATTATCCTCCTCAAATATAAAAAGTAAAAGTTGGCTTTTAAATATTTCTTTAACAACTTTTTTTTTTCTCCTTTTTTTACCTCTTATTCTCTCTTTATTTGTTTTAGATAGTTTTATTTATAGAGATTAGTTAAAATACATATAAATTCTAAAATAAACTAAAATAGATAGTAAATTTATATTACGGAGAACGCATAGAGTAAATTAATTCAGGTTGTGAAAAAAAAATTAATAATAATAAAAGACTATGTATTTTTTCCTCCAAATCATTAGATAGAGAGAGCTTCTGTGGTGTACCAGGTGTACCGTACACTTAGTGCTTTTAAACCATTGGATTATAAACTTTTAATCTCAACCATTCATTTTCAACGGATGAGATTAAAAGTTTATAATCCAATGGTTTAAAAGCAACCGGGTGCACCTTAGAATTGCTCTTAGATAGATATAGTTGATCAGTGTTAAATCCATTTAACTTTTTTACTCGTTGACTCACCCTATCTCTATCAGTGGTGGACTTGTAATAATTACCATTTTTCAGTGTCATTCCGCCAAACTCGTCCCCTACGTATATTAACGTTAGCACCACCACTCCATCCAACCAAACCAAGGTTCATTCCTTTTCCCGGCTAAATCAACCCAACCAGAGTAACGAACTGATACCATACCAAATGTCTCTGTTACCCTTTCCATTTCCCCAATTTCCGCCTTTCCTTTTCTTACTTCTGTTAACAGCCCTGCCCTTGACAGTAATTTCACTAAATGTCGACACAGAACAAGCCATCCTGTTGAAAGTAAAGCAGCAACTCGGCAATCCGCCGTCTCTTCAGTCCTGGACCTCCTCATCTTCACCCTGCAGCTGGCGGGAGATCAAATGCACCGACAGCTCTGTTACCGGACTTCTACTTCGTGACAAGAACATCTCAGTGCCGATTCCGCCAGCAATCTGTGATCTAAAAAACCTTTCTTTTCTTGACTTGGCATATAACTTCATCCCCGGAGGATTTCCAAAATTTCTGTATAATTGCTCCAATCTCCAACACTTGGACCTTTCACAAAATTATTTTGTGGGTCCGATTCCAGATGATATTGACCGGCTTTCAAATCTCCTGTTCATAGACCTCGGGGCTAATAACTTCTCAGGCGATATTCCGCCTGCCATAGGTAACTTACCGGAGTTGCAGAAGTTGTATCTTTATCAAAACCAGTTCAACGGAACATTTCCTAAAGAGATCGGTAACTTAGCCAATCTTGAATATTTAGCCATGCCCTATAATGATTTTGTGCCTTCACAAATTCCTGTAGAATTTGGTAAGCTAAGCAAGTTGGTATACATGTGGATCAAAAATGCCAATTTGATCGGTTCAATACCAGTGAGTTTTTCAAACCTTTCAAGTCTGGTGCACTTGGATTTGGCAATAAACAATCTGGAAGGTGAAATTCCTGATGGGTTATTTTCGTTGAAGAATTTGACCTATTTGTATCTGTTTCACAACAAATTGTCCGGGGAGATACCACAGAAAGTAGAAGTGCTGGATTTGGTTGAGATTGATTTGGGTATGAACAACCTGACCGGTTCGATTCCTGAAGACTTTGGCAAGTTACAGAAATTGGAAAATCTGCATCTGTATAATAATCAGTTATCTGGTGAGGTGCCTACAAGTATAGGCCTCATTCCCGCTCTGCTGAATTTTCGAGTATTCACCAACAACTTGAGCGGAGTTCTTCCACCAGAAATCGGCCTCCATTCTAAGCTTGTTGCTTTTGAGGTTTCAACCAATCATTTCACTGGCCAATTGCCTGAAAATCTCTGTGCTGGCGGTGTTTTACTAGGTGTTGTTGCATTTTACAACAATCTCACTGGAGTGGTGCCTCAGTCCCTTGGAAATTGTTCAACTTTGCGCACGGTTCAGCTTTATGACAACAGGTTTTCCGGTGAGATACCTTCAGGTATTTGGACAGCTATCAATATGACATACTTGATGCTAAGTGACAATTCGTTTTCGGGCACTCTTCCTAGCTCTCTGGCTTGGAATTTGTCTAGATTGGAGCTTAGCAACAACCAGTTTTCTGGTCCAATTCCTACTGGGATCTCTAATTGGGAGAATTTGGTTGTTTTCAAGGCGCGTAATAATCTGTTTTCAGGTGAAATTCCAGTGGAAGTAACCAGCCTGAAGCAACTTACTACACTTTTGCTTGATGGCAATCAGTTCTCAGGTCAACTACCATCAGAAATTTTATCATGGAGGTCGCTGACTACTCTAAATCTGTCAAGAAATGCACTTTCCGGCCAAATCCCAGTAGCTATGGGGTCTTTACCTGACCTGCTTTACTTAGACTTATCTCAAAACCAATTTTCCGGTGAAATCCCATCTGAGTTTGGCCGATTAAAGCTTACATTCCTCAATTTGTCCTCCAACAAACTGTCCGGGAAAATCCCAAATGAGTTTAATAACCTTGCTTATGAGAACAGCTTCATGCATAATCCTAAACTCTGTGCAGTTAATCCAGTTTTAGACCTGCCAAGTTGCTACAAGCCTCGAAATTCTGATAAAATGTCCTCTAAAGTTCTCGCCTTGATTCTAATTGTTGCCATAACCATCATTTTAGCTGCTGCTATGTTCACCTTGTTTGCGCTTAGAGACTACCTAAGGAAGAAGCATAATCGTGAGCTAGCGATGTGGAAGCTGACTTCTTTCCAGAGAGTGGATTTCACACAAGCAAACATTTTGGGAAGTTTGACAGAAAATAATCTGATTGGCAGAGGAGGTTCCGGGAAGGTATACCGCATTGCTGTAAACCGTGAAGGAGATACTGTTGCTGTCAAAAGGATTTGGAATAACAAAATATTTGATGAGAAACTAGAAAAAGAATTTCTGGCTGAGGTTGAAATCCTGGGAGCAATTAGGCATGCGAATATAGTGAAGCTGTTGTGCTGTATTTCGAGTAATGATTCAAAGCTGCTTGTTTACGAATACATGGAGAATCAGAGCCTGGACAGATGGCTTCATTCGAAGAGAAGATCATCATCGGGGACAGGGCCAAACTCTGTTCATCATGTTGTCTTGGATTGGCGTAGAAGGTTGGAGATTGCCATTGGAGCTGCACAAGGTCTCCATTACATGCACCATGGTTGCTCCCCACCTATCATTCATCGGGACGTGAAGTCTAGTAATATCTTGCTGGATTCTGAATTCAAGGCACGAATAGCAGATTTTGGACTTGCCAAAATCTTGGCAAAGCCAGGAGATGCTCACACCATGTCTGCTGTTGCAGGTTCCTTTGGTTACATTGCCCCAGGTAAGAGCACTAGATAGACATTCAATAGATTTTTCTCAACTCAAAACAGTCTAGAGATGAAAGCAAAAGAAATGACATACATGGTTTTGTTGCTTGCATTGCAGAGTATGCCTATACAACAAAAGTGAACGAGAAAATTGATGTTTATAGCTTTGGAGTGGTTCTCCTGGAACTAGTGACAGGAAGAGAACCCAACAGCGGAGATGAGAATAGCAGCCTTGCAGAATGGGCATGGAGGCAAAATGCAGACAGAAACACTGTTGTTGATTGCCTAGACCAGGAAGTTGTAGAACCCCATTATTTGGAAGAAATGACAATTATATTCAATTTAGGGCTGCTCTGTACTAGCGAATTACCGTCTAATAGGCCTTCTATGAAAGATGTGTTGCAGGTTCTACGTCGACATTCATCCAAGGATAACAAAGAGAAGAAGATGGGAGGCGAATTTGATGTTGCTCCTCTTCTTGGCTCTGCTATTTATCTATCTAGCTACAGGCGTAGTAAGAGAGTGTCAGCTGAGGACTACGATAGCAATTTTGATTATGGCGTATGATGTATGGGATTTGTGTTTCTTTTCTCTTTCAAGGGTGTATTTATATGCTTATATAGTCACGAAAATAAGCCCCAGTGTGCTAACACTGGACGACCCCTTTGGTAACAAGTTTTTGACAATTTAATCAGCCTACAGGGAGGAAGTTTCAGCATCATCGGAGCAATTGCTGGCAGAATCTATCTGGTCTCTCCCTCCTAAATTTCCCCCTTCTCTATGGTCCACGGCAAAAGCAGACTTGATCTGTCTCAACATAAAAATACAGGACGTCCAGAATGTGGTGGGAATTAACCCAAAAATAATCGATGCCATAAGTTAAAAAGAACATTCACCAAATGATTCGAATAAAAATTGGTTTTGCTTGCTTTTACATAAGTTTTGAGGTGGAAAATGCTCAAACATCGTTGTATTACAAGAAAGGCAGTGTACAAAGGTTTACATAAAAGCGCCAGACCCAAATCCCCCTCGAACGACCATACATGGAACTCAAATCTTTTTCTGATGTAAATAATATAGGTTCCAAAAAAAGATTCGTTCATTTGATGAAGCCCTGGAACTTCACAGACAAGAAAAAGCAAAGGAGAGTCCAGTGAACCCTCACACTCACAAGAGGAGCCCTACAAAATCCGCACACCCACGAGGAAAAACAGCTACAACCACTGACACTATCTTCAAAGCACCAGCAGTTCAACAGCTCCTTAGGAGCTCACCGCACAACACAAGAACATCCTAAAACTATTGACCAAATTGCGCAGCTTGCACAATCTTATGCACAGTTCACCTTCTTTTGCATTCTGCAATACCATGTGCACCACTGGTGCACTACAATGAAAGCCAGCAATCAAGCACTTACCGAATTGCTGTGAACCCGTTCAATGGTTGATCCCAAATGTTATGCCGTTGACTTCAAGCTCAACCTGCCAAAGAGAAGGCATACAAGCAAACAAACAGGACAGCATAAAGATACCATGATTTGCAAATGAGAATTTAGGGTTCAAAATGCATGCCTTAGCACTGGCTTCTGCAAAGATTCTGACCTTGCTCGATCTTGAGAATTTACAACCTTTCCCGTTGCACTATTGGGCTAAAAAATTATAACAGAGAAAAACATACAAGTTAGATCTGGGACAAGGTACTGGAGATGAAAAAGATCAAGGAAGGATCATGTATCTGAGCCTTATACATAAAATAATGTCAGGTTCATTAGCACAGTTACTGGAAACATAGCACGAATAGTGGTGCAGAACCTGCGACCACATATGCACCAGTTAGGAGAAAATCGATGCAAACAATTAGAATGGTAAAACAACCTAGTTCAACTTACAAAAATGGACTATCATTGAACAGAGAATGGAAACAGCGCATACAAGATCAATTTACATATTTAAATTTATCTTGATAATTAGATCTTCCACAATAAGAACTTAGCCAATGAACATTTAATATGAAGTCCCATCTTACTTGCAAGTAATACGGCATGGGAAGTTATCATTTGGAACTAAAAGACTCTCTGCTGACTAAAACTTACAGAAAAGCTGGGTTGTCAAAATGACAACTCCGTCGAAGAAGCCCAGGACAAAAAACGAATAAATAGACCAAGCAGAATGTGAGTTTTGAGATGAAATATTCAGACAACAATAAACTAAGATCAGCAATATAGATTTAAAACCTCTAGTTCTTCTGGCAAGCCATTTTGTAATACTCTGCTCACATTTAAACACCTATTCTCCACTTCTGAATCTGAGTCTGCAGCACATAGATCACCCTGCAAAGATTCTCACTCTCACTATCTCCTATAGAACTTCCAGTATTGTCACTGCCATCATCTACAATCTTTAACCCAAAATCTTCAAACAAAATGACTCACCTCATAATTGAGGTTCTGAGTGCTGGAATTTGAACCTATAACACTTCTAGCAAGTTCTACTACCGCTGATTGATTACAAGGTTTGACTAATTCTCCATCAACCTCTATAGCACTCCGTCCCCAATTTAAGAGTCTCTTGGAAGATCCATTCTCTGCATTCTCTATGGAAGGAGGCACCAAATCCCCATTTCTGTCCTCACTCATGAACTTATGTGTTTTCTCCCTATCAGAATTTGATATTCTGCATGGATCAAGGAGTTCCTGCTCAGGAATGGCTTTAGCTGCTAGATCAGCAGGCCACATGTCATTTCTCCATCCAGGTGGATCTATTGTGTCTAGAACAACTGGCGAATTATACAAATCCATAGAATTTTGTAAACTTAAGGTGGGCCCATTATTAACAGTGTCACCCACCTGCATAGCATCCCTCAAGGCACCTTTTACGTTATCTGACTGTCCTCTGAATGACCTAACCTCAGATTTGCTATCAACATCTCTATCAGTTGAACAAACCAATTTAGCACCTTCACAATAACCATTCAGAGATGTTCCACCAGGCCTACCTGTAGTATTTTCTGGAGAAACAGACAGCAGCCTTTGTGGGCTTATAGAGGCCCGTTTCTCTGGCCTCATATCTAGCACTTCAAGACCATTTTTCCGCTTGAGATGTCCCTCACCAGACCCAGTTCGGGATATTGCAGCATCATCACCAGGTTTTCCAGCATGCGGGTTTATTTGCCTCGAAGTCCGAGGCCGTTTATAACCCGCAGGAAAAACAAAAGCAGGCAGCTGCCTTCTACGAACATGAGAAACATAAATCTCCATTCCTGGTTTCCAAAACATGTACATGTTTATCTCTTGCCTAAACTCATCAACTGTTCCCCTTATATCAAATTGCTGGCCCTCTTGACCGCTTACTCCTTCTCTCCTCTGTAAGCCCATGAAGAAAGCACAATGTGAGCATTGCTTGGAAGTGTCTATGTACTCAGTTGGATAAGGATGACATTGCAACATCCCATTTGTATCTCGTTCTGTCTGCATAGTAACCACAGAGAGCACAATAAAAAATGCAAACAATCTGGGCAAAGTAAATGCATAAGAATGCAATACTAGACATGGATGATAGCATGCTCATCTGCAAGAAAGTTCGAAAAGAAAAACCCTTGCCTTCAAGGTAAGTTGTCTAAGCCGAGACTCTACCCAGCCTTTCCATGCCAACAAGTCATCAGCATCTGTGGCAACAATGTCGATCTGCAGGTAGTTTCTGTATGCCTCAAAGAAAAGATAAGGCTCAAACAGAGCACTCCACTGAGCTTTGTTCAGCTCAATCTCCTGAATGGAAGATAGAAAATAACCAAAGCAAAGGCATCAACAGTATAATATGGGCAGCTAAAGTAAAACGTTAACACTCATGCTCTCACCTCACAAATCCTGTTACCACATTGAAATTGCTCCATCATGATACGGAGAGTACTTATAGAAACATTATAGCTAGAATTCATACAAGGGTATGCTGGAGTTATTATTGGCATATGATGAAAGCGGTCCCGAGGGTTTTTACGGGGATCCCATACAGGAAAGCCGAGTTCTTCTTCTTCTATTGAACATAGCATCACAGGATTTGGCCAGCGCCATTGAGTATATACTCTGAAGAATCGAGCAACTAGCATACTAGGAATTGCATTAGGATACAGCTGGCACACCCGTGCAACTAAAAGAGCCCAATTCACACCACCAAGGAAACCAGTAACCTAAAATGAATCAAAAGCAAATGAACAATCATGACATTGAGGTGAGAGGTCAACAACAACAACAAAAAATGCACTCATCTTACATTTGAATAAACACCACGCCTTTTAGCCCAAAACTTCAAACACCTTAGCGTCGTTCGAAAATGCTGCAATTTTGTTAGGAATGTCAAATTAACAAAATAATTCACTAATCAAGGTAAAAGCATGCAGCATATTTACCTCAACATTCGGAACAAGTTTAAGAATTTGATCTGCAACCCTGCACCCATTAAGGCTTCGAACAGTTTGCTCATCGACGTCATACAGCACAGATCCATGGGAAATGTCAAGGTCCTGTAAATAGTAGCACCAGATCAATTTAAACAAGTAACCATTATTGTAATTTCAACCTCAAATGAACATTCTGAGACCAGAAAATTGTATTGCTAGTCAAGCTACTGATATAAGAAAAAAAAAATCACAAATAATTCTGGAAACTGCTCGCAGCTAATAAATCATTGAAACTCTGAACTTACATTAACACGCCATGAATTTACAAATATAGCTGACACAAAAATCTTTTATCATGTGTTTAAGGATTAACTGTTTAAACTTAGATAAAAGAACATCATAGGGCCAATACGAAAGGAAAAAAAGAAAGCAGCAAATACAATACAACCAATGCTTATAAAAAAAAAAAGAGAAAATCTTTAGGATTTGAAGATCACACATGCCCCTGAAAAGGACAACGCAACATGTCTATTATGAAGGCACTGAGAACTTACTTCGGGCACAACCAAAAGAGAGATGCTTGCATAAAGAAGATCAATGGATATTCCCTGAAACTTGAATTTCATAACTGGGACATGAGCATCTGGAACTGGTTGAAGGTCTGTGATCTCATCCATTTTAGCGAGTATGTCATGCAAAATAATGAAGAAATCCTCCTGATAAAAATGATGTTCAAAATGTTAGTCACAACCTTGATTAAACTTAAGTGGAGCCAGATTCTTAGTGCAAATAAACAAAGTTTATGAGTCACCTCTCGATTCACATAAGATGGCCCAACGCACAAGGTGTCTATGTCAGCTCCAGGACCATGTACCTGTTAAAATAGCAACTTAGCGCTATATTTCCAAGTAGATAATGTGCACAATTCAATACTGTACAACTGAAAGAGAACCCCTAACAGAAAGTGGAACAGGTTAGAGATATCAGATAGCCTACTTTTGGCTGCCATAGTCAAGCTTTTCCTATTCAAGAGAATGGATCAGAAGGGGCCATTAGCACCTTAACCTAAAGGTGCAGCATTAGGGGAGACTAAAAATGATCCAATTCAGAAGTTTTCTGCAATGGGAACCTCAGAATTTGCACGGGGCACAACAACAAGGGTTGCCACCTATCAAGCATATGTCTACTACAAGTATTAAACTTTCAAAAATTTATGTATCTGCCCAGTGTTACCAGAAATTACTGCACTCCCTAGCAATTTGTGATTTGGACCCACAATAAAGAATTGGGAGTATTATTGATTTGGGAAGAAAAGAAATAGCATTCCAAAATGCAAACAACCACAGATAGAGAATAAACCTTGCTCAGACAAATTTCAGATAATTTAATTATCATTATGCTCCCGCTAATTTTAAGATTTGGATATTTTTTTCATAGCTTTCAAGTCACTAACTTCGCAATTAATTTGAAAACACTTGCTAAAATCTTTGCAGTTACCTTTGTTTCATTTAGGGAGGGTAATCGTTTCACTAACCAATCTAAAGAAACCTTGCCACACCATAACATTTCTAGACAAGGGCCACAAGGATATTGACTCTGCTATTCTCACTTCAAGCTCCAGGAAACTTGGATCTACCACTAGGATTGTCAAGTTATGATGAAAAATTTCCCAATTTTGACTTACTATTCACAGAATTCTTAAATACTCTATTTAAAAACGCTGATTTTTTTTTTAAATATATTGTTAATTTCATCATGGTTTGTGTCTGAATAAGTATACAGTTCATATGCATTGAATACTTCTTGTTACGATCGGCGATCGCATAAAACATTAGTTTGAATGATGCTAAATAGTTCACAAGGCTCATAACCTTGATTTCAAGGGTTCAAACCCCCCAAGTTCGTTTGTACAATTACATAGAATTAAGTACAAAAGCAGTTCTATTTGTACAATTGCACAGAAATAAGTACAAGAAGAATAAAACTGAGCAAAGGATAATTCTCTTAAAAAATAGGAAATATTCTAAAAGTAACAACAAAGGCAAATGCGCTTAAAATATGAGAAACAACAATTAAATGCCGTCCTTACCCCCAAACGGTATGATCCAAAATTAAATATGACAGCATTTGCTTCTTCCACCATTTGCTCTGTGTAGCCCCTTTGTCGTGTCAATTGCTTAACCCAACCCTTTACAATCTACAAAAAAAGTTGGTTTCATCATAGTCATTAGCACAAACAACAAACCATATCCAATCATAGTAATTAAAGGCACAAGGCGCACTAAGGCGCTAAGAGGTCTTGGAGCCTAGACACAAGGTGTAGGCGCACGCCCCAGTGACATGAGAGACAAAAATATAAAATAATAAATTTTATTATTATACTACAAGTAAGGTGATATAAACTATAACTATTAAAACTCAAAACATGTAAGTCACAGCAAAACAAAAATACACAGAAAAAAAGAAAAACTTAATTAAGGTTTGAAATCTTAAATACACATGGCTCATAGGCTTAGCAAAGGCTTGAAGTCCTAAATGCACAAGGATCTTAAACTTACTAATACTATATTTAACAAATTCAAACACTTATCAATTATGAATTATCAAAGCAAAGCACAATAAGTCAATCATCATCAAGATCAATATTGTTTCTTCTTCTTCATCATCATCAAATTGATCCTTATAATCTCCTCTTAATTATATTCTTCATCATTTTTTATTGTTTTTTTCTTTGTTATTATCCATTTTGGAGATAATTAGGTGTGATAAGGCCTAATAAAAGTTATTTTCAATTTATAACCAATAGTTCAGATTTACCCACACTAAAAAAAATACCAATATTTAACTAATGTCACAAAAGCATGCCGCTAGGGCGCCTCGCCTTAGGCTTATAGTTGTCAAAAGTGTGCCTGAGGCGAAAGGTGCATGAGGCGTTAGCTAAGGTGCCTCAAAAGCCCAAAAGCAGGCGATGTGACAAAGGCGCACGCCTCTGGGTGAGGCGCAAGCAAGGTGCGCCTCTATAACATTTATGGTTTTTGTTATATTTTTTTGGTCTTCTACGACAAAACAATCTCAACCTTTTATCATACACTTAAAGTAGGTTATGTTGGGCTTACTCACACTTGATTATTTCACCCAAAAAAAAAAAAAAGATTAAAAGAACAAAAAAGAAGAAGGAGAAGAAGAAGAAAACTGCATGAAGCTTAATGATGATGAGTAATGTGATGATTATAATTAATATTTGGTAGGAAATTAGGAGTGTAGAACCAATACCGTAATTATAAACTTATAGTAAATTAGTAATGAAAAATACTTTAGGATTTCTACTATAGTATAATAGTATTACTCTAAGACTAGGACTTCTAACTATTTATAAAACTATATTTTACCTTTATTACCTCTTTTCTGCATGTTTATTATTGTGTTTAAAGTGCCTCTTGAACATTATGTCTTGCTCTTTTGAATTGTTTTTCTTTGGTATTGAGTTAAGTTCATGATTTTATTTTATATATGTATTGTATTGAGAGTTCTAGGTTTATTTTATTTTATTTTATTTTATTTTTTACGCTTTACATCTATCAGGCGTGCGCCTCGCCATGCGCCTCAGGCGATAGGAGCCCTTTGCGCCTTAGTGCGCCTTTCGCCTTTAACAACTATGCTTAGGCTAAAGGTGCCAGCGCCCACATTTGGGTTTTCAAGGCGCTAAGGCTAACGCCTCCAAAGCAATCCTTTAACAACTATGCATCCAATGAAAATCAAAATGGGATACAGTGCGTGAATTCTGAAGAAAAATAGGGATCCAAAAAGAGAAGTAACAACACTGCCAATGTGAGCAAAGCACTAGAATATTATTCTTTTCCTAATTAAGAGCTAGCAATGAAAATCCAAGGTTTAAATCATCTAACTAGTGATTCGATTCGAGGAAAATTAAATCATGGTTAGCACAACAGGAAAACCAAAGCATGATAACAAAACACGATCACTCATATTAGCATATCTATTAACAACTGAAAAAGGTCAAACATCCACATAAAAAATTCAACAACCATATAAGCCACTTTTTCTCTGGCTGAAACTTTCATCCAACACAAAGGTCCAACATCCATATAAGATATTCATAATTTACTCCCACATAAAGACATATCCTCTTTATTCACATGGATACATACTAAATGATCAACTCAAAAAAGGGGAAAAAAAGAAAAGAAAAGAAAATCATAGAAATATAGAAAACAAAAGATAGTAAGATAAACCAAGAATGACACAAAAGGGAAAAAGAAGATAAAATCATAGAAATACAGAAAACAAAAGACAGTAAGATAAACCAAGAATGACACAAGGGGAACTCCTTGTGTTTGAGTTCCGTAGTAGCAACGAACAATTCAGAGTTCAGACACAAAAATGTTGCCAAAGACATGCTACCTACTAGAAAATCCAGAAATTCCATGATCATATAATCCTATAAACCACTACTTCTCTATTATTATTTCTAAACTGAAACCTTTTCGTGATCAAATGTATATTTCAAAAACCTCAAAAATGGTCCAGTAGGAAGTAACATATCCTTTCCACTACTTTCAAACTGAAACCCTTTTACGCCATATAGCACAAATATTTCAAACCCACAAAAATGGTCCAGTCAAAAGTTAGTAATTCATTATTACTGCAAGAGTACCTGACCTCCCAAAAGTCATTTCCATTAAGACTATCCTTTGAGCCTACCAAGAAACTCCCTCGAACTAATGAAAGAGATTCAGTGTGAACAACTAATTATCAAATGAATCTTAAGTGAGAGTTTTATAGAAATCTCAAATCTTTAAGCGCATTAAAAATTAAACTAAAATTTTTTTTAATCTATTTGTTTTATTCTTTTAGTGACAATGCATTCACAGCTTATTAATGATCTGAAGTAAGTTAAAGGTATTCCAAATAGTGGGGTAAAATTTCTTTTGGAACCTAAACTTTTGTATGTGTATCAAATTGGGAACCAAAACTTTGTTTAGTATCAAATTGATACCAAAACTTTGAAGTTGAGTTTCATATCATGGTACCCAAAATTTTTCCAGACTCCATATCAGCAAATCCGGCTTCCACATAAGCAAATCTGGTATCCAGATCAGCATGAATCAACTGGAAAAATAGTTGGTACCATGATCTGAAACAACTCTAAAGTTTTGGTACCAATTTGATACATATGCAAAAGTTTTGGTACCATTAATTCATTTTACCCCCAATTGGTGTGTGTGTATATTGGTTTAAATTGGAAGGCTTAACAGTTACCTGATCAATACGTCCAAGAACCTCTTCTCTCTTCATAGTTTCCTCTTTGCTCTCATATAGCCCGGAAGCAACCAAAAACTTGCAGTAAAAACAACACAACAACATAAATATGTAATCAGTAAAATTAAGCAAAAGAAAATTACTTGCTTGGATAAACATCAACTGACTTTGACTATTATGCAAAAACTAATGTCAATTACCTTCTCCAATTCAGCATTTCGATTAAGATCAACCTCGGCAGGCCCAGCAAGGGAGATTGGTCTGGTGATTCCATACCTCTTAGTAGGTTGCGAAGGCAGTGGAGAAGCTCCACTAGAAGTCGGAGGAGAACCCACCATTGTGATTCCCCAAAAGAGCGGTAAAAAGAAGCAGCAGCCAAGGAAATCCTAAAAAGTGGTACAAAATCAAGCAACTGGATGAAGAAAAATCAAATTAACTTAGCCAACCTAAGCTAATCATGGATGAAATTGGAGAAGAGAAGAGAAGAGATCGAAAACTGAATCTGCACAGAGTAATGGAAGTTGTGAGGTTGAAAAAAAGGGTCAAGCGAAGGAGAAATCTGAAGTAAAATCTTGAAGAAGGGAAAGGAGAGGAAGGAGAGAAAGAAAGATCGAGAAGGGGAGGGAGGAAGAGACAGGAAAGTGGGGGAGAAATCGGTGGGCTAACGGCGTGTGGGGAATGAGAAGAATAGAAGGGTTGTCTTCATGCGTTGAGTTCCAACGGCGTTGATGACAGGAGAGGAGGGAAAAAAATAAATCATGAGTTGCGATTTGATACGCGCTTTCCCCGTCCCTCTCTCTGTCTTTTCCACGTCAACATTTGGCTGCTCTAGTCTTTGAACCCAAATATCAAATTGATTTTTTGTTAAAAAAACTTTTTTTTTTTGAAAAAGAAAAAAATCATTTGGTAAAAACAAATATAAAAAAGAATGTCACCCCCTTTGAAATAAAAATAATATAAAAAAAATGACAGATTATTCCATGTGCTTGTGAAAATAGTGAAATTTTTAAATATATTTAATTTATTATATTATTTAAAAACTAATTTAATTATTTATTAATATATATTTAATTATTTTTTCGTTGATTAATATGGATATATCAATTAAATCAATCTAATAAACTAAATTAATCTAAAATTTTTTCTCCAGAATAATCCACCTCGGAACAGCCACAACTTTTTACTGTAGGGGCGCTCAGAAGAACGATGCCTAACTCTCCTTATCCGCTAAACAAAACTTTAATAGTACTAAATTTTTATTTTATATTAATTTATTATTATATATTTATAATTTTATTTTATATAAAAAATATATAATATTTATAGTAGAATTCATTTAATATAGATTTTAGAAATATACATATTATACTATATTACATACTATTTTAGATTAAAAATAAAGTCAAATATTTTAGTTTTTAAATATATGAATTGTAATATGTGACATTTTTATCTAAAATGATATGTGATATATGATACATATATTTTTAGCATCCAGATCCGACAAATTTTACTCCACATTTTATTTTAAAATAAAATTAGAAAAATATAAGACTAAATTAATACAAATAAAAATTTGATACTATTTTAATACACTTGCAAAAATTTTAATAAATAAATTAATTTTATCCTTCCTTAGAATATTGATCCGTCTTTCTATTTTTCATTTATCTAAATTTAAAAAATTTTATGTTTTTTAATAATTTTTTTATTTTTTTTATTTTATTCTCTAAAATTTATATTTTTCCTTTCTAGATTTAAAAATCACTTTTAAATAATATTTTATTTTTTTATTTTTTAAATATTTTTATTAATAAATACTTAAAATAAGAATTGAAATAAAGATTATTTTGAGAGTGTATATAATTTTTAGAATAAATTAAAATAAATAGCAACTTGGATGTTCTTATTCATTTCTCTCGTCGCTGTACAAACTACAACCACTCGTATATTCTACAAAACTAGTAATCCTCCTGTTGCCCATATGCTCCCTCGCCTTTGTCCTGTCCTCCGCACTCTCCACCCGCCCTTCCCTTCTTCCTTTCCCATGGCGCGTGTTCTCTCACGTGCCGCCTCTCTCCAACCCTTCCCTCCTCTCCCGGTCACTGCCATCTCCTCAACCTTATCCTTCACTAACAGCTTTCACGTCTCTCGGTTGTCTAGATACTCGGCCATTCATAAAAAGTTCCACGGTTTGTGCGGTGACGGCGATGGGACGTTTCTCCGGCCAACGGGATGCAGGATTTCGTCTTCAGAGAGAGGATACCGGAAAGTGCGGAGGCTGGCGGCGCCGAAGAGTAAAGAGGAGTTGGAGCTCAGTGTCAACATTTGCATTGAGGATGAGCTGCCCGATGATCCTGAATTATTGGTATGTTTGCGTACTCATCTATATATAAAACTGCTCGTGTGGAATAGTTCGATACTGTTAGGATAAAAATTATTGTTTTTTTTTTTTGGTTGTATGACGTGTCTTGGCACTCTTTGGCTGGCAATTGTGCAGAGTATAGCTGAATTGCTCCGAATTAATGTGCCAATGGCTATGAAATTAGCGTTTGACGGTTTAAAAGACTCAGCTAATAATACGAAAGATACAGCTATAAGTGATCTTGGAGGATTTGAAGGTGTTCAGTTGTCTGTAGTTATTTGCAACGATGAATTCATTCGCAAGCTTAATAAGGAATGGAGGGACGAGGACCATGCTACTGATGTTCTCTCCATGTCACAACATATTCCTGAACTCAAGCTTCCAGTTGTAAGTATCATATCTGTTTACTGAATGATTTATCTAGAGGACGGAATCCAGTTGATCAATGATTTTTTTTTTCTTCTCTTTGTAGCTTATGTTGGGTGACATAGTCATTTCTGTTGAAACCGCTGCACGGCAAGCAGAGGAAAGAGGGCATACTCTTGTTGATGAAATACGCATCCTCCTGGTTAGCTGGATTAAATCTCATTCTTTCATTTACAGGCATGCTTTTGTACTGTCTTGGTTTTTGTTATGACTGTTGAATATCCTGGGAAGAATCAATTAACAACAAATGTTTGGCATTCAAGAGAATCACCACTTGATACTTGAGAAAGTGCCATTATGAGTTGGATGAGATAATCTTTCAGTGACTAGGATTAAGAAAGAAATGCCAGAAATGGGACTGAAAGAAAAAGGCATAACGTTTACAAAATTATGTGTTGATTCCGTAACAATTACATTTTTAGCCCAAGCCTCGTATCCTTAATCTCATCACACATACGCAGGTTCATGGGTTGTTGCATCTTTTAGGATTTGATCATGAGATTAGTGAGGAGGCTGAAGCTGAAATGGAGAAGGAGGAGGAAATTCTTTTGAAGAGTCTTGGATGGAAAGGAAAAGGACTAATTCAAAGTGCATATGATGCTGAAAATAATAGGAACCTCCAAACAGAAAACTTAGATGGTAATTACAATATATTATTGTTAATTATGAATCGAAAGGTGCATTCTTTATTTATTTTGGAGCTATAAAATGCCACAGCATAAGATTTGGTAATGAGAATCTTACACATACAGAGTTAAAAGACAGGAAGAAAGAAGGAAGTCTTCGATTCTACAAACCGAAATTCAGCTATATCTTTTGTGATATGGATGGTAAAGTCTTCTTAACATTGTCTTCAATATTCCAATGCTTTTAGCCATTAGCTTCTAATCCTTTTTCCTTCCTCCTACTCGATCTCCAGGAACATTGTTGAACAGCAAAAGTCAAATGTCATTGACAAATGCAAAGGCTTTGAAAGAGGTTTTGTCAAGGGGTGTGAAGGTGGTGATAGCAACTGGAAAAGTAAGAAGCTATTGAGTCCTTCCCTTCCATTACTAGTTAATTCATGTGTATGTGTTGTCGCCCAAACAATCACAAAGAAGGGGGGATGAATTGGTGGGAAATTAAAAAATTTTTGCACTCACAAGATAGTTGAAAGAGTTGAGAATATTTGAGACACGAATTTTATAGAGGTTCAGATATTAACTAACCCTATTCTTCTCCCCAATCTCGATTGAGTATTCACTAAACTAATCACTTAGATTACAATTTTGGAGTTTTAGCTAGCTCACTCTCAACTAGGTGTTTTACGAAGGCTAATACTCAACTTGAATATTCCTTGTGTTTTATGGCTCACACAACAACCAATTTTTTGTACTTTGGCTCACACTACCTAATTACAAGATAACTCAAGTGTTTCAATATTAACACTTGAACCCTTACACAAAACAATTAATAAAGAGATTAAGAAATTAAATTGCAAAAGTTTGGCACTTCTAAAGTTGTTAGCTTATACTAAATGGCCTTTTGGTAAGGTATTTATACTGATTTTCTACCAATTAGCTCTTACAAAGTGGTGCCATAACTCTTTTTAACGTTCTATTACAAGGGCATTAAATGCTGTCTTCAGAGAGAACAGTCTCGATCGAGAACATAGCTTTCCTGGTCGGGAAATAGCCTATTTTGATACGTGGCATCTTCTAGTTGGCTAAACTGTCCAATGGCTAGTTTCTATTCAATTTTTCCGGTCGGGACTTGCCCGATGATACCATTGCCGAGAATTTGGGTCTACTTGCTTCGAGAGCTTCCTAGTCGGGACCATGCTTCCCGATCGGGACCTAAGTCAATTTGACTTTGTCGTTTTGACTTTATTAATGACTTGACACACTTTGGTGGTGTCTACTCTTCAACGATCACATCCTTTTGAATTTTCCGATCGGACTTCAACATGTCTCGATCTGGAAATGAGGTGTCCCGGTCGGGACATTACCTGTTCCAACTGCTTTTGCTACTGGAACTTTTGGAACATTAGAAATCAATGTTTCCCGGTCTATACTCGAGTCTCGGTAGGAAAATTACATGTTCCAGTCGAGACATCACCTGTCCCGGTCTACTTTTGCTACTAGAATTTTGAACCATCAGAGAGCAATGTTTTCCCGATCAGGACAATGGCGTTTCCCGGTCTGTACTTGTATCCCTGTCGGGAGATACTGGATTCGGTTGGGAGTTACGCGTCTCCAAGAAATGTTTGACTAGTTCAATGAGGAATTTATAACCAAATGTGCTGAAATTTTGAACACTATCAAAACAACACTTAATAAGGATGTTAGTAACATTTAATTTGATTGTCAAGATCAAAATAGAGAGCAATCACCCCAAAGTTAACATGTGTAATTACTTTTTTTTTTAATGAGGCTAGCTGCTATTATTTTTCCATTCATCTTACTTTGGAATTTAATTTCAATTTTGCTTTTAACTAAGCTGGATATCTCTATTGTGTGTGTATTTATATGTTGCTCCAAAGGCTGGGCTTCTCTTTGCTAATTTTCATCTTCATCGGATATATGGCATGTACTTCATTAAGGTTCCAGTTGCTAGTTGTTGATTTGAACTCTGGAACAGGCTCGCCCTGCTGCGATAAATATTTTGAAAATGGTAGATTTAGCTGGTAAAGATGGTATTATCTCAGAGTTCTCTCCTGGAGTTTTCTTACAGGTTTTTCTTTCTTACTTTCTCTCGTCATCCATTAGCAATTATTTACTTTCTATTGGTCATTTCAAGTTCCACATTTTTCAGATTTTTATCTTAAATCTCAATTTCTTGTTAGACATTTCCAAATTTGTTATAGAACTATTATTTTTTATGTCTTTGTAGCTTTTGCTAATACAAACATATGCATAAATATCTTCTTAAACTCAACATGTTTGGAAGATACATGGAAGAAATGTATCTGCAATTGATCTGTATGTCTTTGTTGCAAGGTTCTGCAAGTGCTCTAAAATTGCTCCTCCTTCCACTCCATCTCTAGTGTAAGGAAGAAAATAGCCTTACTTTACTTATCAGGAGGCTAGTCCTTATCCCTCTTATGGAAATTAATCTGAATTTTGATGTATGGATGTAAGTTTGAAACCCCTTCACTTTTCTAGGAAGAATTGATGAATGTTGATATTTTTTGTATGACAAATATCAGTTAGTTACAATTTGCCTTTTAATTTAACAAATCTTTGCATCTTAATCCATATGGAAATGCTAACCCCTTGTTTTGATCAAATGAATTCCACAAAAACTTTGTAGATTACTTGCAATTCTAAATTTGTGTTTGGAATGAAAAAAAATAAAAAATAAAAAAAAAATAAAACCCTTCATTTTTCTTAGGATTATGAAGTATGGAAGGAACATAACTGGAGCAAATTTTATTAGAATAGGTGGAATTTGCAAATGACTTCCACAAAATGAAACAAACATAAATTTTTTTTGACAACTCCTCAGTATAAATACATTTATCTCATAAAGCAACAACTAGGTAAAGCCTACACAATTAATATGATGCTGATTTTGGATGGGGATAGTCTATATCGCTTACTATTGCTAGCTCAAGTATAAGAAATGTTTCTATTTTGATGGATAAAGGAGATGGAGATGGAACAGAAGCATGTAAATATTCTGGAAAGAAGGGTATTAGAAAATAAAGGCAAATGAATTTTTCAACTCTAAATTTACTTCAAACATGATTATATGGAATTCAGTTGAATTATATGAATTAAGTCGTAGCATACCAAACTTAAAAATTTTTCTGCAAATTAATTCTGAGGAATCTATTCATATACGAATTCTGCATATTGAATTCTTTTTTCCAAGATGGGTGGTGTAAGTCTTAAGAATTTCAGAACTCCTGCTAAGAACAGATGTCAGAATCCAACTAACATTCTTATTATTATATAAAAAAAAGGTGCACTTGAGGTTCAGATTTTATAACATGAGAAACCATAGAGAAAAGTTTGCAGTATAACTACTGGCCATTGACATGTAGGAACAAATTATTAAATCATTGACAATGGATTGCTTTCCCATGTCAAAAGAAAAAAAAAAGCCCCAGTGGAGTGTATAGAATTTTCATGAGCTGTAAAAAAATAATGTGTAAAATCTTCTTACAGTTACATCTGTAGACGTACAGACAGAAATTGTGTTTGATGCTACTTCTTTTAAAGTCTAGCTCCTATTATTCTGATATTGTTTTTTGGTTTTTTTTTTTCTATTTATCTTTTATCTGAGAAAAATATGATGTATTCACCTATACTGCAAAGCTTAAAGCCTCTAAGTAGCAATATATACTTCTTTCTTCATGTGATATTCTTTTCATTCAGTATTTAGGTCTCGATCTAGTTTCCATTTACGTCTCTTATCAGTTGTTCTACTTGATTTCAGGGGTTGCTTGTTTACGGTAGACAGGGTCGGGAAATTTTCAAGAGCAGTTTAGATCCAAGTGTATGCAGAGAGGTAACTGTTTTGTCTGTGATTAAGTTTCAATATGTTTGTTTTTATAAGCTTGTTAAAAGAACTGGACATTATTATATGTTGAAAATGGACAAAATTGATATCAAAATTGCAGATTTAGTTGCTGTTGTGATTTTCTGTACCATAGAAGCAAGCATTTGCCACTTGCTTTTGCATTGGACATTATTTGTTTTTGTTGACCAGGTTCTATTTCACAATTGCAGGCATGCTTATATTCTTTGGAGCATAAGGTTCCTCTTATTGCATTTGCCAGTGATCATTGCTTATCACTATTTGATCACCCTCTTGTTGATTCACTGCATACAATATATCGTGAGCCAAAGGTGCATATCCCTTAAGAGTTCTCTTGATGTTGCCCAAGCTTCTTGTATGTATTGCGCATGATTGATAAAATGAATCATGTAATCCTTGCAGGCCGAGATCATGCCTTCTGTTGAGCATCTCTTGGCTACTGCTGACATACAGGTATCATCACATAGAAACAACATAAATATACATGTGTTGTACTCGATAGGTGCACAAATCCACTACTTATTTTTTTAATATAAAGAAAAGGAAGATACACAAACAATTAGTGGCAAGTATGTTTCATGGTTTGAGCTATGGTTATATCTACTACTAGGATTAGTTTTTTGGTCATTTGCATTGTGCATGGATTTCATTTTTCCTATACTCATCATTTATGTATGAAATGCATATCAATATTTTATGTCTATTATAGAATTTACTAATTATCTTAATCATCATGTAATTTAAATTAATATGATTATTTATTTAATTTAGTAGTCATTTCATTTATATTATATGTAAAACTACACATTTCTAAAATTCAAACTCTAATAACATATCATATTATTGGATATGAAATAACTAAATATTAAATATATCATACCCAGATATGGAAGCAAAACGTTCTGAATTGCAGGTTATAATTGTAGGTTGAAGAGTCATAAACTATAGATTAATAATTTTTTTATTGCTAATAGTCATTATTTAATAGGTTTAACATTTATATAATATTAATAGAATTGAAATAAAATAGGAATAGGATAGGTATAAATTAAAATTTTGTTTTATTGAATTAGAATTATAAAATGTAATTAGTGTTGGGATTGTAATGCTGATAACAACAACAATAATAATAGCATTAAAATATGATTAAAAAATAGTTGTATGGTTATATTTAGCTTACAAATCAAATAACATTGTTAAAATTAAAAATTACAATTTTGAAATACCAAAAAAAATTAAGAGCATTTTTGCCAGTGTGTATGTCCACACATTAATATCAAATATAGATTAACCAAGGTATTAAATTTTTAGTTTGAATTGGGTTAATTTATCAATCAGTAATCTGGTTGTAATCCTTGGATCATTGGCAACGGTTTACATCTATGTATATACATAAGCATGTACATAACAGAAAATCAATATGCTTAAAGAGTGTTTTCTCCACATGCTTTTGGCTCTTTGCTTCTTTTGGATTTGCAGAAGCTGGTCTTTTATGATACTGCTGAGGGAGTGGCTACTTCATTGCGACCATACTGGTCGGAAGCAACGGGAGATCGTGCCAGAGTTGTCCAATCTGTGCCAGACATGCTTGAAATTGTCCCATCTGGAACCTCAAAAGGTGGTGGAGTAAAGATGTTGCTTGATCATTTGGGTGGCACTGCCAAGGAGGTATGGGTGAATATAATCTGTTCTTCTTCCATAATCTTTTTCTTATATTCTTTTTTTCTTTAAAGAACAGAAAACTATTCTACAAGAGTTGCAGATGTTATTTACTGGCATGTGGTCCATGCTATTGAATTAAAATTTTTCATATAGTTTCTTTCTTAGCTGCAGTAGGAAAATCTATCAACAGGAAATACAACATTCTGTGAGAAATGAAAAGTGATTGTGAGATAGTTTTCATGGTAACATCAAAATTAAATATAAAAGGTGGACAATATGATGAAATTCACTGGCTAAATAGGAAAATCTATCAACAGGAAATATAACACTTTGTGAGAAATGAAAAGTGATTGTGATACAGTCTTAATAGTAACATCAAATTTAAATATAAAAGGTGGACAATATAATGAAATAAATTGGCTAAATATGAAACTATTCTGTCTGTTGAGTTCTATTCCTAAAAGACATGACTTTCTAGAACTTGCTCCTGACTGATTCTAGTTACATAATTTCAGATTATGGCAATTGGTGATGGAGAAAATGATATTGAGATGCTTGAGTTGGCCTCTCTAGGCATTGCTCTTAGCAATGGATCAGTGAAGGCTAAAGCTGTTGCTGATATAGTTGGTGTCAGTAATGATGAAGATGGTGTGGCTGATGCCATCTACCGGTATGCGTTCTGAGCTTTAGGTTCAAGTTTGAGTTATTTGAATAAAGATCACACGGCATGATCCTGATGAATGCAGCCTGCCAATTTTGATTGTATTTTGCTCTTCTTTCTGAAGAGTGATCTGGGAGCCTACCAAATTAGAGTTGATAAGTTTCTGTCTTCCTGATCTAAATGCAGCTAATTATTTAATCCCTTTGATTGATTTTATTTATTACTTCAACTTCTTATAGATTCTTAGGGAGCTTTTGTAAACAAAACCAATGCCATTCTTTATTTATTCAAGAGAACTATTAAAGTTATCTTCAATGGACCGCTAATTATGTAGATTCAAATAGTACAGCAATTCCAAGGACTTCTTCCTTTTCTTAAGATGGTACAGATTACTAGGTAGCCTGAGCACTGCAGAATATTTTATAATAACACTTGGCGTTGGGCACATGATAAAAAAAAAACGCTTTTTAAAAAAAATTTATATTTTTAATTTTTTTTAGTTTTGAAAACTACTTTCGGTAGAAACAGGTAAATAAATTATTTTTCTGAAAATATATTTGAAAAAATCAGTTTATAAAAAATTAAAAAAATCAGCCAATTAAATCAAAAAATTCAAAATATGTTCTTAGAACTTTTAACAACAATTTCAAATACCCTATTAGTATTCATTTGAAAAGCTAAGCTCATCAGGTTGTTCATGGGTATTGAAAGTCTTTCTATTTATTTATTATTGATATTATTATTTGGATGGAGGCAAAAAATATGGACCTTATTTTGAAGAAGGATGTCAAGGATTTGGACTTACCTTGATAAAACCTAGAAAGTCTCCTCTTCTGCAGGTGACAATGAAAGATATGTAATACTTGAGAAGTATATCTCATCAGCAGGACATCGAATTGATTGATGCACTTAGCTGGGTTCAGTCATTATCTCAGGTAACAGGTAGAGCTGCAATTTCAATTTTGATGATGACAATGGTAATGATGCACAATCAACTGGCTTTTATAATGAAACAGATGACCAGAAACTAATTATGACAGATTCATATTAACAGCATGCTACAAAATTAAGATTGTTAGAAGCTCTTTTAAACTCAATATCTCAGTGATATGTCAATTTTGCAAAGGAGAGTATACTCTATTCTAAAACACTTCAAATTGATGTGTGCAATTATAGAGGCTGAGATTTAGCCTGAATGACAGATGTCTTTTATTCCAAAGACACAAGGACGTCAAATAAGCCAATCAACAGAATTGAACTCTGTCATGTCCTTGGAAGCTAAAATTCAGTTATGTAATCAGACAAATCTGCATTTTTTCAATTTCCCTTGTATAATCGCTGCAGACTTAGCCTGGTAAGGCATCCTGATTGACTGTTATTTAGTGCATATGGTCAGCTCTGTGGCAATAGTGCTAGAATTTGGGGTGTACAGTTCAAAACCGAATTATTAAAGATTTATAAACCGAACCGAAAAAAATTGGTTCAGTTTGGTTAATTCAGTTTTATATATAATATAATATATTACAATATAAATATTATATATTATAATATATAATTATATATTTCAATATATACTGAATTATATATATATATAAGTTCGATTTGATTTTTTCGGTTTTGTGACTATTAAACCGAACCGCTTAAACCGATTTGTATATAAAAACCAAACCGATTAGACCGAATAAATTTTCGGTTTCAGTTCGGTTTTACTCACTCCTGGCTAGAATTTTTGTTAATTATACTGGACAGAGAGAGTCATTTCTCTCTTCTCTTGCAATTTAAGGTATGCAAGATTCTATCCTGATCTTTCCACGAATGAAAATAGAGACAAAATTAAGGACATAGAGAGAAGAAGATTACGGTACGAGTCCAAAATTATCGGGGGTGAAACAAAAGAATTTGGATTCGGTTCCATTAACTTCATAAAATGATTATAGATCCCGCAGAGAAGAGATCAATGTCTGTGATAAGAGTCTGCTCGAGCTTCAAAGACTCGAGTTTGAAGAACAAAACCAAAGAATCTGCAAGTGAAACGGAAAGACATGAATTTGGTTACCGATAGCAATGAACAGTTCAATGGTTTGCAGGTTCAGAAAGCAACTTACTAAAAGATGTAGGCTACAAAACACAAACATTAAATGTATGATAATTTAATTTAGCTACAATTTTACAACATCATGCGTAGTTGGCAGAATAGAAATCCAGTTGATGATCCTGTTATGTACAATCAAGAAACTTGTGGGGGATTCATGATGCATCATCTTTTCCAAATCTTGAAATTAGATTAGATACTTTCTTCTGTGCATATGGTGAATTAAATTTTCGGCTTAGCACACCAGACGTCCCTTTTAATTTCTGTCATTTTTGCAGACATATCTAATAGTATTACATATAAAAGGATAATAATTGTATGGTTAGCTGTCATTTGTCCCCATCCTAATGACAATTTCTTATTATTGGGGTCAATTTCTTATTGCTATATTTTAAATTAATACCAGATTTTTTAATTTCTGTGTCAAAATTCTTAAAAAGATTACAGCGTAGTACATAAGTCTAATTTTCTCTTAGCTGTCAAAAAATACAATTTGTAGTGATTGGCTGCTTTTTTGACTGAAAATTGAACTTAGATGCCACGTTACAATCTTTTTTAAAAAAAAAGTAATACTAATTTATTATAAACTAAAAAATTTTTCACTAACTTGCCATATAACCGATACTCATCGTTATCAGATTTTCAAAGTCTTCAAACACCAGCGCACCATCTCCTACTGCTCAACTGGAACAGAGTCTCCTTTTCAGCGGACCACTCTGTTTATTTTTGTTTGTATTTGGGTAAGTTTTAGGTTCCTATTTTTGGTTAATTGCCTTAATTATTTTCATCTCCTCCGATTCATTGTTAGTCATTCTGCTGTTTATATACAGATCAAGGCAGGATATCTGTATTTGTCAGATCATTGAGTTTGCCCTTAATTAGGCTTCCATTGCTGGTAATTAATTAAGCAGAGATAGATTTTTCTAGCAAAATGGAAGTGAAAATCATTTCAGAAAGATTCATTAAACCCTCTTCACCAACACCTCCCCATCTACAAACCTACAGAGTTTCTTTATTAGATCAATATGCACCAGCCACTGACATTATTCCCATGATACTCTTCTACCGTAACCAAGACCACATTAATCTCATCTCAGAAAGGTCAATGTTGCTAAAACAGTCTTTGTCTGAAATCTTAACCCATCATTACCCACTTGCTGGCAGGATCAAAGACACTCTTTCTGTTGATTGTAATGATGAAGGGGTATACTATGTAGAGGCCCAAGCCAACATCCCTCTGTCCCAATATCTTACCCAACCTCATCTCCCATCCATTAATAGCTTGTTGCCATGTAAGGGTAACTGGCATGAACCAGATCCTACAATATCTTATGTTACAATGATAAAAGAAACAATCTTTGAATGTGGTAGCATCGCCGTTGGTGTACTTGTGTCACACCTGATCACTGATGGAAATGGTTTAGCTTCATTTCTAAAATGTTGGGCTGCAACAGCACACAAGTCAAGTGAAAATATCTCACTTCCTAATTTTGATGGTCCATGTATTTTTCCACAATATGGAGCATTCCCAGAAGATGCAACTATGCCATCTTTGTGTGGACCATTTGTCAAAATTGGAAAGTTTGGTACCAGGAGATTGGTGTTTGATGAATGGAGCCTGACCAAGCTTAAGGCTGAAGCAGCGGCTTCAAGCGTGGAGAATCCAACCCGGTTTGAAGTTGTGTGTGCACTTCTTTTCGAATGCATTGCGGCTATCCACAACCAAAGATATTCAGGTACTGATAGGACAAACGCGTATACGCTTGCTGTAAATTTAAGGCCAAGAGCTAAACCAACAATCCCAGAGAATTCCATGGGGAACTTCGTGTGGTTATCAAATGCTTTATGCTCACCCGACGAAATCAAAGGAAAATTCACAGTGTGCAAGGTGAGGGAAGCAATAAGGAAAATTGACAGTGACTTTGTGAAAAATATGCGTGAAGGGGGATTCAACAAGCTATCTGAAAAGGTCAAAGAGACTCGCAGAGATCTCACAAGCTCAGCCAGATATTCAGAAAATGGAGTGAATTTTGTGATGATGTCTAGTTGGTGTAACTTTGGTTTATATGAAGCTGATTTTGGATGGGGAAAACCCATATGGGTGAGTTTTGCTCCTTTATCAGCTAATTCTGCAGTTCCAGGCCTAAATTTCGTCATTCTGATGGATGTAAGAACAGGTAAAGGAATAGAAGCATGGGTTTCCCTGGAAGAAGATGACTTGGTTTTGTTAGAGAAATATCAACACCTGCTTCAGTATGCCTCACTTAATCCAAGTCCTTTGAACCTTCACCATTAAAATTGTTACCCAAAAATTCAAATCTGGTATTTCCCCAATTGAAGTGTGCTAATCTAAATATGAATAAATGTCAAAGTTTTTTTTTTTACATGAATCTATAGTAGTTAAGATAGCTCTGTTACTAAATAGCAGAAAGGTGAGACAGTGGTGGTCCGATGTGATTGAAGATTTAAATTTAGTTAATTATGTTGGATAATTACATCTCACCTGCTACATCAATTAAATTAAATATGTGAGCCCACTGAGGGATATTGAGAATATATGCTTACAGATATTATACCTTTGGTTACATGTGATGACAGGTGCACGTGCAACCTAAGCTTGCTTTGTAATTTTTATTTAAAGAAAAAAAGAAAAAAGAATCGTCATCATTTTACGGCATGAGCATTAGGGCTTAATTCCTTTTGGGTTAGAAGACAACGGTAAGCATTTGACCATTTGTTTATTTTTAAAAATTTACTTTTATTAATATTATTATATTCCAACACAAATGAGCGGACGGTCGACTAGTTTATCTGTAAAATTGAGATTAACTTATTTCTGTTTGACACATGCTTGAGTGAAAATATATATCAGAGTAGTTCCATGATGTACCCAACACTGCCATAAGAGGGTGTTTTTTTTCAAAATACGGTATTTTGTAAAACTTTTTGCCAATTTGGTAAATTGGAAACAATTGTCCATTTTAGAGCAGTGACTGGTTGGAAATTGACCCCAAAAATGATGTCCGTTAATAGGGATGGTGGACTGTTAGGATCCGCCTTTTCAAGAATCGACCAAACCTGTCCACTTCTTCAAGAAGTTGACAGCAATGAATATCTGCAACAGATAAGTTGATGATGTGGGGTTGAAAAATAACAAAAGCTAGGCACGAAAACAAAGTAACACCAGGTGTTAGGTTAACTTAAAAGGTTGAAATAGATAAATTATTGGATGAATTATGTAATGATGTCAAATCAATCATTTATCAATATTTATTTAATTATTTTATTTTTATTGGTTGAAATAAATATAATATAAATATATATTATTTAATAAATGAAACTTAAAATTTTGTTTTTAAAATGAAATAGTTTTTTCATATAAGGTTGTAAAAATCGGTCCGATCAATGAACTAGAAAAGTCAACGGATGACAAGTTTAAGATTAAATCGGAGTTGAATCGATCTACGTAATATTTTTATAAAATATAATGTCTCATATATAATAAAACATAAGATCTTATATATAATAAAAATAGAATATAAATTGTTGAAAGTCATTCATAGTATACAAAACTAATATAACATGTATCATATTCTCTTTTTTTTATTATTTTTTAAAAAAATTATATTTTATATATTTTTATAATTGAATATTTAATTAATTATTAAATATAAGTATAACATATAACTTGAAAATATAATCAATAAAAAACATCAAATTATAAAAGAAGCATAATATAAAAAAGAAATAAAAAATATATATAAAAAGTAAACAATCTCACATAGAATAAAGTAAAATGACAGCATATTATAAATAAGAGTATGTTAAGCTTTCAAAAACGTATTTATTTTGATCAATTTAACTAGTTTGTGGTTAATTTATCTAGTTTTAGGGTTAATTTTTTAGTTGAACCGGTTGAATTGGTTAGATTAAACTAAATTTAAAAAATAAATTTTTTTTGCAAAAAATAAAAAAAATTCCGAAAAAACTATTAAAACCAGCCGGGTCAGGCGGTTCATAGTTTGACAAACCGGTTCGCCGGTTTTTCTCTTGGTTTAATTCCCCCTCCTTTTCTGTTTGGTAACCAATTCCCAATTTTTCTGATTGAATCGACCGAATAAGTCCAATTTTCATAACATTGTTTCTATATAAATTTAATGCAAAAATATACAAGTGGATTTAAAAGAAGACAAAAGCGTTGAGATCTTGATTTCTAACTTAACTGGTAAGGACGTTTGCTATTGGAAAGATAAAATTTTGAGTTCAAATCATCTCCACTATGCTAAGTGTAGTTTCATCTTTATGATAAATGTAAAAGGATGGATATCCTGTTGTATAGCTCACAGCCTACTGAACCCTTTAAATATATTTGTAATGTGTAATTTCTCATTGTAAAAAAGTGTTGAGACCTTAGTCATGACTTATACAGTAAACATAAAAAAAAAAAATGAAATCCAAGAGGAGAAAATGGACAATATTCTCGCACGTTGATTCAAGCAGTGAATGCAATGATGTCCGATTTTTCAAAAAACGGTCGGTCAGTTTATGGACACTATTAGATAGAGCACACAACATCTTTCTTTGCCACCTCTAAAAAAAAAATACCATAAAACGGGAATAACCTTTTAACCCTAAAACAGAAATTTAGAAAATTTTGCCCCTAGGGAAAAAGTCCCCCATAAGATAAATTTCAGCGCCTTATTTCTGATTCCATTTATTTGGGTTTTATGAGTTCACTCAAAAGCAGAGAAACACAATGTTCAACAATACTTATTATAAGCATATCAATTATATGGATCTAAGGATACCAAATATTGACAGCCAACCACAAATGACAATAACATTTTTAGTTGAAGTGTGAATAAAATTTTAGTAACTTCAGATAGAGGCAGAGAGCAGATTTTGAATATTTTCAAGTACTAACTGGAAAAGTGAATTGCAATAGGATTCAAACTCCTCAAAAGTCTTGTTTTCAAGAGGATCAGCAACGATTGACCACTGGAGCCTACACCCATATTCACCATCTCCTCCTTCCACAGGCAAAACTTGGAATGTGCCCACATATGCTTTCATTCCCAAGTTATTTTCAAGGATCTCATAGCTCAGACACCGTTCGACTGGAATAGTCATCACAAGTTTCTCTCTTGCCCAACCGAACGGTTTGCCATCATCGCCAGGGAACTGAGGGATAGAAGCGCAGTATCGGATGAGGCCAGGCTTGCCTTCCTCGCCTTCCACTTTATAACACTCGGCAAAATAGGGAAACCACTTGTGTAAATTGCAGAAGTCGGCCAATAATGGCCATACGTGGTCTGCTGTTATCCCTTTTAACTCTCCTGAGGACATAATGTTCCACTTCGAACCTGAATTTCCTGCCATTGCTGCAAACAATACGATAGCACTTTTACTATTTTTTCTTTACTGTTTTGCTTTTCTCGGCAATGCCAACTTACAGGTCGTATGGTTCTGATTTTAAATAGGCCTCCGACCACGCTGGCGATCGGTCTGCAATTCAGCATGCAATATTTGACTATCTTTTTTTTGTTGTTTTATTTTGTAGAATGCCAACTCATTTGCAGTGTGTTTCTGACTTCAATTAGACATCTATGCGTGGTGTCTTATATAACATGAGGATTACATATATTAGTCCGGAATATACATTAAAAGGTGTATTTGTTCATGTGAAAGTTCAATCGATGTCCGGAATCTGGTCGGTCAGCACAATTTCCATCCTTTTTAAATTTATTAATTTAGAGTTAAATTCCATGTTTGTATCTTAAAAAAATGTGAAATTTCACGTTTTCAATTATTATTAATTTCATAATATTCTACCAAATTATATGGGAATTTAACCAATTAATTAACCAGGCAAATACGAAAATTAAGTCAAAGATAGTATGCTGCATTGTTGATAGCTACAGTGCTTCGGTTCGCGTTTAAAATCAGAACTACTCTGATAAGAAGTTGCATCGATCGCTAAAATTTGTACCGGTTGCAGCAATGGCAGATTGGAAACTGAACGGCAAGGTCACTGCGGAGCTGAAAGGGATAACAGCAGACCAAGTGTGGCCTATATTGGCGGACTTTTGCAACGTACACAAGTGGTTTCCCAATCTTGATAAGTGTGACAAAGTAGAGGGTGAGGAAGGCAAGCCTGGCCTTGTCCGATACTGCGCTTCCGCCCCACAACCATCGTTCACCGGCACCGACGGCAACGCATTCAGCTGGGCGAAAGAGAAACTAGTGACGATGGATCCCTTCCAACGGTGTCTGAGCTATGAAAATTTTGAAAATAACGTAGGAATGAAATCGTGTGTGGCCACATTCCAAGTATTGCCGGTGGACGGAGGAGATGGTGGAGACGGCTGTAGAATCGAGTGGTCATTCGTTGCTGATTCGATCGAAGGGATGAGCTTTGAGGATTTTGAATCCTTACGTAGTTCACTTATCCAGATAATGGTTAAAAATATCCAAACTCTAGTCTCTGCCTCCAGCTGAAGTCCTGAAATTTTGATTTTCAGGTTAATAATCTTG
>CATIWF010039368.1:0-38881 GCA_949630135.1 Balakata baccata | reverse complement strand
AAAAAAATTTACATAGAAGAAATTAACATTTTTAAATTTGATTATTGGTAATAATTATTTAAATAGCTGAGAATTATAATTCAATTTAATTGGACATCATGCTTATTTATGAATTCCTGCTATTTGTATCAATTCAAATTATAGTTCTGTTTGGTAAAATTTTCTTTGAAGTTTGAAGGATGCAGATCAAGATTGTATTTCTTTTTGAGCATGATTATTGATAAAACACAGTTCAAAACTGTCTCTGTGCCAATGGAATTTATACAACTTTGCAAATTTGATTTCAGAGCACAAGTTGGATGCTGATTGTAGTATACTGAATCTATACAATGTTTTATACAAACATGAAGAAATATACAACAGAAAATTCAAAGGGCAAAAGACTAAGATCCTTCTTGCTTATTTTCCTCTCCCATTTGGGAATGAACTCGGCTCCTCAGCTCTTCAAATGTCTTCATGCTTTCCGTATCGAAACCACCAGCAAACTGGAAACAGGTCCAGGCCAACAGGCAAGTTAAGAATACGAGGAATTTCATGTGTGAAGGTTTATAAAAAAATGGTCTTAATCTTGTGGCAAGGTTGAACAAGCATGGAATTTCAGGAGAAAATGTTACCTGATGAACTCGGAAAGCGAAACGAACCCCTTGCAGTAGCAAAAACTCTCTATTCGGTTCTTTTTCAGGTCCGCTCATTTCATCAAGTTCTGATGCTACACGTTTCATGTATTTCTTGGCCAACTGTACCGATGAGAGCTTGATCTGCAACAGTAAACATGTCAAATTATAGCATCAGATTCAATTCAATGAAACACTAAGACATCATATGATTCAAGGACATGTACACAGAAACAAATCTGCATGTAAACATATGAAAAGACTTTCTTAATATTATGAAGCATACCTTCCCAACAACTCCTGAATCTAATAGCCAATCAACAGGAATTCCAAACTCCCTGTATCGTGAAATAGCCATGTCCCTCGTCCGTAAAAGGGCATATACACTGTTTTCCACTCTGGCAAAACAAAAGAAGGACAAATAAGATTGCGAATCAAGCAATTCTTAAAAACAAGTTATCTCCTGTTTACAGTACAAAATATCAGACTCAGTACTGCACAATGGAGATTACGATAAATGTTTAGAAATGCCCCAAGTCAAAGAGATAGTACGGTAGTATATTTCTTTCCATCTGCCAGAATGTCAGATTTTCTTATTCTTATATAAGCATATGTAAGAAGCATATACATACTTTTCAAGCAATTTGTACATCTTCTTCAAAGCAGCTTCACATGGGAGGTTGGGATCATCAACAAAAGAGGAGATTTGTTTTTGTAACTTCAACAGGTCTTGGTATTCAAAGGCTGCTTCTCTTAATGCATCTGCTTTACTTTCAGGCCAATCAAAGTGCTTGAGAACTGCCCGTTCATCAACCTAATAAAATAAGGGTAAAAAGAAATAACAGATGATCCAAAAATGTCTCGAAGAATAATTTTATTCTTGTAAGAAATGATCAAATGGAATTATTTGGAAAATGAACATGTTTTCATGCAACCATAAATTTGATTGATCTCAGAAGGGTAAAAAGGACTTCGAGGGTTTCTGCATATAGTCATTGTTAACAAGAAATGCAAGGAAAGGCAATGATGGATTATTTATGGAAAACTTATGTCTTCATATTTAACATCTATGTCTTTGCCTTTCAATCAAATCAAAATCCTTTTCATATAAGAAGCAGTCACTGCCTCTGGCAAATGATTTGCAAATTCTAACCAGTGAGAAGTGAAGAACATACCAAGAAGGAAAGTTCCTCATCAAGCCAATTTACAAAGGCCACCAAATCATCAATGTTAGTGAAGGAAGCCGCTCGAACTTCAGTAGCCAATGATTGGACAAAATCTCCCTGAGTTTCCACATCAGCTTTCACCTAAATGTTACATATTATTTTGCATCATTACTTTAAGAGTAGAGAAAGCTATATATGATGTGCAAGATTAAAAGATTAATGTAACAAAGGAAAAGGTTAACTCACGGCTAAGAGGAATGATGATCTGTTCTCAATCTCTCCAATCATGTTGCTCCTAGCATCAGATGCATTAGATGTTGAAGAAATCAAAGATGATGTATCCTTCTTTGCTTCACGTTTCATCAATGTTTGATAGAATTCAACAACTTCAGGAGCTCGGTGCACTTTATCACCACTTCCTGCTCCTCTTGGCAAACTTCCAGGAGGTGGAGGTGGACGAGGTGGTCCACCAGGTGGGGGCGGTGGCGGAGGGGCACCAGGTGGAGGAGGTGGCACTCCACCTACAGTATTCGTATTTTTGCCAGCTTGTGAACCACCAGATGATCTAGGAGGTGGGCGAGGCACCCTAGGAGGCCTCTTCTCAATGTCAGCAAATTTCATCTTACTTATCGTTTGAGAATCAACAGCCTTCCCATCAGTGGATTGGTCATTTGAATCACTAGAAGCAACTGTTTTCTCTTTTATTTGAGAAAGTTGCAATGGCAAACTTACATGTTTCTCTCTCCCACCACCCTTTGCCCTTGAATCAAAATTTGCAGTGTCACCAAACCTTGCTGCTCTTGCTTTCTCTGCCTTTTCCTTAATCTGCTTCTCCCTCTCCAAGGCCAATTTATGCCTGTCTTTATAGGCAGGATATTTTTCATCAAGAACTCCCTCAACCGATTTAGACATTAACTGGAAAGATGAAGAAACAGAATTTAGTGAGTCACCAGGGGAAGCTTGTGATCTAATTGGTGGAAGATTTAAAGGAGTTTCAGGAGAGTTGGGAACTTCCTGCTCCATCTTCCCGAATGTAGTGATGGCTACACTATCACCAGCATTCCTCAACATTAATGCTTCAAGTGGACCCCTTGATCGGTGACTCATGCTTGTCCTACTTGGAGAGCCTCCAGAAAGGGATCTCGAGGGGGATGAAAGACTTGAATCATCTTTGCTTTTGCCCCATTTCTTGATCTTTTGGATCAAACTAGGTCTCTTACTGAGATTACTGTGCCTGCTAGTGGAGCTATCGATTGAGGTATTGTCGAAATCCTCACTTCCAGGAGAAGATGGGTGAGAAAAGTTGCTTTCAATATCTGTGTCCCCTTGTCCACGTTCTGATCCTGCATATTCTAACATTAGATGTTTGGCCTTCTCTTGAGACTTGGGGCTCAGACTCTTGCTGAGATCACGGGCTGAAATTTTTCCAGGAGGTGCTTGGTAGTTCCTGAGTTCATACCGCAGGCATGCATTGACCCAACGAAGGTATACTAGTTCTTCAACTTCACTAAACCTATTCATTTGAAGTCCTTCCACTTGCTTTAGTAAATCTTCATTTGCATGCCTTAATTTATTGACCTCTTCTCTTGCCGTGGCAACCATTTCACTCTGTAGCACAATGAGACAAAGAATAGTTAGACAAGCCCAACAAATTGCATACAAGCACACATGTACGATATTTAAGCTGTATTTTTCTTGTTTAAAGCTAGTATACTTCCCTTCAATCTATTAACCTACAACTTAAGAACAAGTATTCCTCAGATATCTACGAACAATGTGGCATTCAATTTATTTCCATATCGAAAATGTGCAAGTGATTCTTCAATTCCCCAAAATTACCTACCTACTAGTATCATTCTTGAATGAAGCAAATAGTTTTTTCACACAGAAGTAACATGATAAATCTGTAAACAAACAACTCGAAACAGCACAAAGTATGAAGCAAAACTTAGATATAAAACACATGAATGCACGAAGGAATATATGAATGACTAGTATCTGGCTCTTACTTCTGTCATATTAGAAAGGGCTGTTATTTTAGCTTGAGCAGCATCCAGCTTAACAGTCAATTCCCTTTTTTCATGTTGAAGCTCTTTATTCTTCCTCCTAAGTTCCACAACTTCCACCTCTAACTCCTTCACTAACTTCAGCTTCCTCTCAACCTCTGCATCTTTCTTGATGGCTTCTTCCTCTTTAGCCTGCAGACCAGAAACTTGTTGCTTAAGCAATAATAATTGGCCCCTTGTTTGATTAGCATCAAGCTGAATTTGCCTTTGCAGCTCCTTTATCTTGTTCCTTGCCACCTCCAATTCCTTCTTGGCAGATACTCCTAGTGCAATTTCTTCTTGCAACTTCTTCATCTCAGTTTGCAAGGAGTTAATCGTTATATGCAACATGTCTATCTCAACCGTCTTGATCTCAAGCTGCCTTTGTAATTCTGTGATGTCTGATTCTTGCTCCTTCAACCCATAGTACTCGAGCAATTCACCTTCGAGTTTTGCTTCTCTTTCCTCCAATTCTTTTACTAGATTTCGCAAACGATCCAGTTCACTTGCATTGTTTGCCATCTCATTTTCATAAATCTTATCTTTCTCTGCCCTAATATTGTCACCTACTAATGAATATTCGATGTCCTCGGAAAGAAGATTTTCAAATTCAGGTAAAATATCCTCATCTTCCAAATGAAGCTCAATACCATGAGCTCGGTCAAATACACTGCTTATCAACTTCACCTCTTCTTCTTCTTCTTCCTCCCCCTACAATGTTATTGCACAGAAATTTAGAGAAAAACAATGAAAACAGCAACTAATCTTTTCAGAGAAATAGGTGAAGGCTATGTTAATTAACAGACAAGACATTTTGGTCAAAAAAAAACAGAGAGAGATTTTGATTAATTTTTGTGCATTTACATACCTCCTCTTTGAGGAAAGAATCAAAATGAGTAAACTGCTCTCTGTCTTTCCTCTGGATTTGGTGTTGCTCATCACTTGCTTCACCATTTCCTGAATTTCCATTCACCAATAAAATTGAAGTAAAAAGCACAAAACAAAACAATAACGAGTCATTGACATAAAATAAACCTTCCACATATAACTTGCAAACCATATTCAGGTATGTAAAGAAAAAACTTAATGACCAAAAGATATGTAATCTTAGTGGTAGTGATAAAAGTAGGATGGTCAACAAAAGAATAGAAAAATTAATGAATAGGACTTAGTGGAATTTAATTACCTGAAGGTTTGGTTGATGAACTGGAAGTTTTGACATTAAGCTGCTTAACTGAATAAGCTGCTATTGAAGCAGCAACCAAGAAGCCTAACCTGACTATCATGTAGGAATTGTTGATAGTAGAGCCACAACCTTCCACTCATGTACCGAAACAGACAAATCCAGAAACAATTCTGCATCCATTTCTCTCCAGCTCCATGACCGACTGTTCAAGCCATCAGTCTGCTGGAAATGCACCAAGAGCTATGAATCTCAATCTCCAACAGGCAAGGAAGCTTTATGGATCCTGCTCAAGTTCTAAAAAAACAAAACCTAGAATACTACAGGGCTGTATCCAGGATTAATATTTCACAAAAATTTGCATTATCTTCTTATCATTTTTACAGACCTTTCAAAGGCGGTTTAGCTTCCCGACAAAGAGTTGACAAGCATAATTCCAACACAAGTATCTTGCTAAGAGCTACAGGAGCCACCAATGCAACTAGCGGCCAGTTTTCCTTCAAAAAAATGTTGACAATTTGCTGAAAGAAATGGATAGGTCTGACATATTACCATTTTGGTTCCAAGGAATGCATAAGAATTAACAAAACTGAACGAGACAGTAGCAACAGTAATTTGAGCAGTAATATAGCTGTTAAATAGGAGAAAAAGGGAAGGTAAATATAAATGTGCGGTCTCTCATGCCTCATAATAAATAACATCTTGTTAGCTAGTAGCTAACCAGCCTAACCTAAGGACGTCATCCTACCCCATAACATTAATATCAGTTTAATAAAATCTCAAAGATCAAACAAACTGACAAATGTAAACCGTATGATTGAATATATCATTTTCTGGATATTCATTTTTGAATGATATTATACATTCCAATATTTGTTTTACCATCTTAATAATCTCCAAATTTTTTTATTAACGCGATATTAGCATTAAACCTTAATAATTTATGAGTGAATCTTTGACTCAAGGGTAAAAATTATCATTGGATTAATCCTATCGTTTAATAAATAGTTTGTTTAATTGAGAACAGGATCCAATTAGTAAATCTTTGATTAGAAGGGTGGTCCAGCTTAAGGACAGAGGATCTATTATTAAGGTAGGTCCAGTTTCTTTTTGGCATTGCAACACAACATAGAAAGGAAAATATTGATAGGCAGATAGATTAAGATAAGGCTGAGATTTAATTCTAGGCAGGTTTACCTGAATCAGTGGACTGAAGCATTTGTAAGATGTAAGCCAACCATATACAAAAGGAAACCAAACTTTTTAGTGATTGATTGCCAAAATCACATGTTGGCTTTTTTCCTCTGGAATTTTTATCTGCAACTAACTTTTGGGTGTTTTCACCAAAATAATGTGTAAATCTCTATGTTTTGGATGGCTGGATTTAATTTTTGGGTAATTATAAAAATTCATTAGCATAAAAAAGGCATTTTTATAGGATTTATCTTAGCTTTCTAATCATAAAATAGAAAGACTAGTGCCTTAAGTACCATGTACTAGAATGTAAAAGCAAATATAGATAATCCCAAATGCACAATATGAATCCATCATAAGGATGATCTGGCAAATATAGGAACAGACAACTGTGACAGAAGCCTTCAACAACAATAATCCAATGTTTGGACGAGGAATTTGTTGGCGCAAACTTGTCAAAAGGGATAAATTAGAGAAAAAGAAAAATCATAAAGAATTATTAATAAAAAATAAATAAATAAGAAAAAAGCTCTTCTGGGTCTTAAATATAGTGGTCTCCACTTCCCATAGTAGAAGCCAAATCGTTATCCAAATCCCTAACCAATTCAGTGGCTATAGGCCTCTCAATAATTTTTGATTCTTACTGAAATATAAAAGAACCTATTTTCATTAAAATTCAGGAGAATACTATCCAACCCAAGTGAAAAATTTTAGCATAAAATTTAAAAAAGGAGATTGAAGTAAATTGGGCAACTACTTCTGCTTGGTATCAGATACTTCCACAAAAGCCAACCTAACCAGAACTTCTCCTAAACGGTCCGAAAAGTAAACATCGAATGGTCAAGTTTATTCATAGAAGCTGAAAGAACACTAAATAAAATTTGAAATGTTAAGGCAAGGAAGAATGCATACCTAACTTTGAAGTATTTAAATAGCAGAAGAAAAGCTTTAATTAAATTATAAAACATCCCCAACCAAGGAAGAGGAAGCAGGCCAAAACCAGAACCAGGTGATAGACACAGGGAATAAATTGCAGTGCTAATTGCCTGGGCGGCAATTACAATTTTTTGAAAGTTTTTGGGCTTTTATGACCATAGAAGAAGGAGAGAATTTTTAACTTGGCTCAAATTAATGATTCGCCCTAAACTTCGAACATTAAACACTTTGATGCTGAATTGCTATTTGCTAATGCTTTCCAGTCAACACAGAGAATAAGTAGGGAAAGTAACCCACGAGATACTTTTAATTTCTACGTACAATCATTGCACTTCCTTTCACCATCCAAAGGATTTCAGGTAGTGCTTTTTTGCCCATACTTCGAAGGATTTGTGCAGGTCTTTCGGCACTAACACTTCTAATGGCCTTCCTGCTGTTTGGAATTGTTGTTAGTGTTGAAAAGCAGGTTTTAAGGCTTTGATATTATTGTTTCGAAAAAAACGCTTTTTAAAAAAATATATTATATTTTTAATTTTAAAAACTGTTTTCGCTAAAATGAATAGATATTTTAAAAAAATATATATTTAAAAAAACAATATAAAAAAAATTAAAAAAAAGTCAATCAATTAAAAAAAATTCGAAATTATTACCAATCTCTTAATTCACAGATTTTTTTAATTTTTTTGTAAATTACTTTTGCTTTTTCCAAATACATTTTTACAAAAAAAAAATATTTATTTATTTATTTCTACTAAAAATAATTTTCAATAAAAAATTAAAAAATAATATTTTTTCTAAAAACACACATTTTCAAAATTCAATACCAAACATAACCTTAAATTGATCAGTTTCTTACATAGTACAAATCTTAGATTCAGATTCAATGTTTCCATTCTATCGTAATTAATTGTCAGGTCAGCAATGAAACGGTAGATTATATATTTCTAAAATGTGTGCAACGCTTTCGGCTCTAACACTTCCAAGGACCCTAAATTTTATCAGTATCAGATTACAAATCTTTTGGCTTCTATGTATCCATTCCACGCAGGAAGCCAAGCCCAATTAATATTCTTTATAATGACTCATTTAATAAACCAGTCAAAGTATAGTAATTTTAATTTGTCATAGATTCAAAAGAACTTAGAATATAAAAGTGAAGAGGGCTGCAACACATGCAATTGACCACTTAAATCTTAGTGGAAGGAAAAAAGAAGGGGGGGGGGGGGGGGGTTGGAAGGTAGGGGGAGGAGGTGGATGGTTGGGGATTGTTGCACAAAACTGATCCCTTCTCCAATAATTAGCTGCTTCAGTTCCAACTCTTTTAAACGTCAATTAAAATCTTGGAGGCTTTGCCTGCGAACAGAATCATATATTTGGGGATAAAACTGTTGGTGAGGATTGCCCGGAATCTCATCAATTCTCTGCTTCTTTGATAAAAGCGAAATAACAAAAGCATTATACTACACTATAAACAATGATGAAAGACCCAATTCTTGCATCCCATATCACGTTTATGAGGTAATTATTGGATAATCTTCAATGGGAAACTGTTGTGTTCAGGGTTGGTTGTCCCATTTCCACCTTCGTCCGACCTCCTCAAGAACTTTTGCACGGGCTTGGCTTTTCCTAGCTTCATCCTCTACCCAAGTTCTGCATTACATGCTTTGAATAATTAGAACTACATACCAAATTCAAACAAAAACTATAGCATATGCACTTTATGCAAGGTCACTGAAAATTAAATGAAAAATCATTGCAGTATATTTATGATTTACAAATAGCCAAGTGTATCAGCTGGGACGTTCTAGAACTTGCCTCGTCTTTGATACAATATATCGCTGGCAGTGGAAACAAGCTCAGCAATAGCTAGACACCGAATCTCTAGCTAACAAATCTATTCAACAGTTTTGAGATCACAACTATAAGGATAAGCATTGCTCCATAAATCTCTCAGTTTTAGTTGTTGTGATGAGAATTTTAACAAAGGAACTCTGGAATTATTCAGCACAAATTTGGCCCTCCTAATGTTTATCAATAATAAAATCGAGAGGAACAACACGAAATGGGCATTGAGACCAAAAGTCAATACGGAACAGTTTAGAGACATATAATGAATTGCCATCATTACTTCAACATGTTTCATAGGATTCTACTCCTACTGCATACCATGCAAAATAACATAACCATCAAAATGAAGCAGATTTTCTATTCATCAAATCCAGTATTAGATCAAGTTGAAAACAACAATGATGAAAAAATTGATTTATAAATTACGATATTTACCTAAGAATTCGAAGAGCTTCTATTTCAGCTTCCACAACAGATTTTGTGTCAAGCATCCCTTCCTGTTTGGTCTGTAATTCACCAAGCAATACCTGTAGATCACACTGCTCAGACACATATATATCCCTCTCAGATGCAAGCCTTTCTGACATCTCATCAACCTCTTCCTTCAGACTCTGAAGAAGTTGTCTCTGACAGTCCATGGCTGCCTTCTCCTTCAAAAACTCTGCCAAAGCTTTTTCCTGAACAGTTCTCTCCTGTTCCAAATCATGTAAAGCAGTGATATAAAAATTCTGAACCTCAATCCAACGGGTCCTTTCTTCATTCATTTTTTCATCCCAAAACCTTTTTATATCTCCTTTTTCAAGCAACTCAGACATTATTTCCTTCAATGCAGCTTGCCTTGAAGAATTCTCGGTTTCCAGTCTTAACATTTCATTGTATACTGCTTCCGCCATCCGGCCACTTGTCAGTGCCACTGCTGCTTGTGCCTTGGTCAAAGGTTTATTTGGTTGAAACCGCCTACTTTGTCCTGTACAAATTCAAACAAAGGATGGTCTTTTTCATCTGTGATTCACTGGAACTAAAATTAATGACTGAAACTGCTTGACTCCTCCCTAACAGAAATGACAACAAAAAAGAATGGATAAATTACACTGACGGTACTCCAATTATCTAACTCATAATAATTCAGTACCAAAAATATTATTTGTCACAGAAAACCCCCTAAACTTTAATTTTTTAACATAAAAGTATCTGTCATCAAAATTTATTAAACCATTTAACAAAAATGTTAACGTGGACTTTCCACATCAGCAAAAAAGTTCCACATGTACAAAATGAGTTCTACAAAAAAATTTCACATTTCTCATCACTTTCCCACACTTTCTCTCACTTTCCCTCAAACCAAATGTAATCAAACATTATGTTAAATGGTGAAAATTTTTTGTGGAATCTATTATGTTCACATGGCATTTATAGGTAGAAATTTTTATTGATGTAGAAAGTCCACGTCAACATTCCGTTAAACGGTTTAACAAATTTAGATGGCAGGTACTTTTATGTTACAAAATTAAAGTTTAAAGAGTTTTCTATTACAAATAATACTTTGATACTAAATTATTACGAGTCAGATAGTTAGAATAACTTCGGTGTAATTCACCTAAAAAGAACAGTAAATGAGTATCTATCTACAATGCATCAAATGACCTGCAACTGAATCATGTACAAATTCAAACAAAGGATCGTCTTATTCATCTGTGATTCACTGGAATTAAAATTAATGACTGAAATTGTTTGACTCCTCCCTAACAGAAATGACAAAACAAAAAAGAACAGTAAATGAGTATCTATTTACAATGCATCAAATAACCTGCAACTGAATCATCTGCACTCCAGCATAGTAGTTAGCACAGTGAAACACTAAGACTCTTAACCTTTTTCAATTAAATTACCAAAGTGTTTTATCAGCAATTACTCTCCATACGAAACTCTTTATTTTCTTGTCAAAAGCGCAATGTTGTCATATTCTCTGATATGTCAATACATTGTGAGTTTTGCACTTCTATCATGAATGATCAACAATACATATGGGCTGCTGAAATTTTCTATTTGAAAATGCACTTAATCACTGATGTCAATGCAGCATTAAGAATGTTAATTCTAATTTCAATGTAAATTTTTTTCTTTAAAAAACAAAGAAGGTAGCAGAGTAACAGCAAATACCGAAAACTTTTCTGATTATGCTCTTGTCCCCGGCCATCATGTCAATAAGAAGTTCAGGTGATGCATCTGAACTTATCTCCTTCACATCCATATAATCTGCTTTTGTTCTTGATATCTGAACTGTATACAAGTCAGGTTTTAAAAGCTATAAAAGACTAATAAAAAAAAATTTTAACTTCTCTTTTCTATCAATCCAATGAATTTATAATAATGAGTCAAAACATATTTTACCTGTTCTATTATTCCTGGCTTAAATCGATACTCTAACTGAGCTTTCCAGTTGATCAGATCCTGACGAGATATAAATCTGCAGCACCACATATATTTTACCAAATGGAAAGCACAATGTATCTATTCTTCAAAGTACAGAATAAACAGTTGAATGGAAACTTAAAATGCTGGAAAAATCCACAAATTGAAATAGCCATACTTGTCTGGGTGAAAGCTGACGCTTCCATCTCCCTTTGAGTTTGAGCTCTCAGAATAGTCATTGGTTCCTGATAATTTGCTGGGTATAAAGCCAGCCTCTGCAAGAGCTGTTTCCCAAATCCAGAAATACATATTGACCCAACTTTATGACCAAAAACAGAAGGAAAAAAAAAAAGATTAATTACTACCTTGGATGGAATCAAAATCAGGATCTTCAACACCCACATCATCAAATGCGGCAACCACAGAACCAGAAAGTGATTGAGATGGCACAATTCTATTTTTTGGATTCCTATGAACAAATAACATATCACTAAGCTATAGAGTGCAAAAGCATTTACATTAAAAATATTTCGTTCCACAATATTTCCATCATGTGCATAGACCAGTTACTACCTTTCCAACAATGAATTTAGACGGACTAACCATCTTGCATATTCCCTTCTAGTGCACAATTCATCAGCCCTTACATTGTCTTCAATGATCTGTATACCTTAATTGAAGTTGAGATATTCATGCTCAGAACTGAACCAAAAGCTCAATCTAATTAATATACAATTTTGCAGCTTGAGGGTGAAAATAGATACAGGGAAGGAGCTATTCCAACAAAATTTCAGAATTTGAGGTTGTATAAATACAAATGATTGATTATCAGAACCAGAAGTTAATATCAGTTAGAATCAAGAAAGCGGAGTAATAGTTCTTTGGGATCAAAAGTTATGCACTTAAGAGTGCAAGCACCAATTTTTTCAACATATAAACTTCAGCTGCTTGGCATATATATTACAAGTTAATTTAGGTATTGCAAATAAAGCAATTAATTCTGCACAATCATGACAAAAGTTTAATTGCAAAAACTTACAAAAGTTTTGGTGTGATGGAAATAAATAGGACCTCTAGTTGTAGTGAAAGGATCTAATAACGGACCTTAAGTTTCTTCAAGACTGTTAGAGCTTCCAATTGAGTAGAATCCGCAAGTACCGAGAGTTTGACTCTTTCAAGCTGTCTTGTAGAAACTGAAGTAAAATATTTTAAAATAAAAAATAAAAAGAAATATGAAAAAGCAATTCAATAAAGGGATTGGATGAAATTAAGAGTCCAGAAAAAAGTTATCATAGATCAAATGACACAAAAGAGATGCAAAACGAATATGGATTCAACAGTAATCCACACATAGCACTAATTAAACGTGGATTAAAAGAAAAATGGGGGGAAAAAAAGACTACTACTTATATTTTCATCTGCACATCAATATCAAACAAAGAATGAACCCTGCGGTCCTTTCATTCCCATGCCAAGATTGCAGAGTTGTTAGAAATAGGATTACAAACGTGAACTAATTTGTTCATTGTGATTTAAGCTTGGATTTTCTGCACTAAGTTATAGTTTCCAAGCTATAGCAAAGACACATCACTTATGGAAAAGTAGAAAACAGCAACATATAAGAAATTGTCTCGCAAGAATGTACCTGGAGATAGAGTTTCCCCCGTGGGGTCAGGTACGGAATCTGAGCTTGCCTCAGAAACGACAGCATTTTTATCAGAAACGCCTTTATTCGAATTCTGAGCTTCAATTCTATCTGCTCTACTACAGATTGGACTAATCACTCCATGCAAAGCGCTCAAGGGATTATGGAATTGCAACCTGAACCCTGAAAGAAAACAGAAGCAAATCGGCAATGCGATTGAACCATCTACATTCGATGAACCACACACTATAATCAGATGGACAATTCCGTCATTACCTTTTCTATAGACCGAGAAGTAAGCAAAGGCAGTTATAAAAGCAGCTAAGCAACTCCCGCCATAAATCAGAACCGTTGAAGAGCCTACACTCCGCAAACCAAAAACAATGAAATAATAATAAGTGATTGAATTGTGCGACAGAGTAACAACCCACCTTTAGTCTTATAGCTCTGAGGAGGGGCTTCAGGAAAAGCCCAACCGTTATAGTCGTCATGGTCGGAGGAGTAGGGAGCAGGAGAGAACCAAGAGAGGTCGGAGGCATGATCGGAGAGGCGGAGGAATCTAGGGTTTTTGGATCTGAAGAAAGAGTAGGGAGAAGTGAAGAAGGAGAGATTGGGGCGTAGTAGAGGAGAGCGAGTGAAGAGGGAAGGAGGAGGGTGAGTAGCAGAAGAAGAGCGCATTTTTAACTATCTGGGAAAATGAAATGATCAGAAAGCATTGAAATTGTTGAGAGACGGTTGAATAGTCGGATCGGATGTGTCTTTTTTTTTTTTTTTGGGGTGAAAGACAGCGTCATGTGTTGGTTCTTTTGTTTTGAGGCTCGAGTCCTTTTTGACAGCTATTGCCTAACCCCCAACCCTTTTTTTGTTCTCTTATTTTTCCAAGGCCCCAAGTCATTCCAAACTCTCTCGTTTTTATTATTTAGCTCCATTTTACTATTTATCTAATATGTAAAATTGAATATATAGTCTTTTATTACTGTTTAATATTATTCATCAAATTAAATATTTTTTATTATTATATCAATATTAGAAAGCTTTTATAAATATTTTATGAATTAAACAGAAAGTAAAATAGACTCAAAAAAAATTCAAATGGATAAACTAAAAATCATTTAAGGAGATTAAATGGTGAAAACGAGAAAACTGGATATAACTGAAGTTTTTTTCTAATCTTCCATCCAACGTGCTGCTCATTTTATTGAGATTAATTATAAAAAAACCCAAAATTATTGACATTTTAATAATTATATTACGTCCTTTCATAATTTTTAAAATAATATATAGACTAAGAAAAATTCTAAACTTTCTTCTCTTATTCTATAGTTTTGGATGGAAAGATTTTAAATAAAAAATTTTGAACAATTTATGTCAAATTTATTTTTTGCCTACATAGAAAATGTTAAAATTTATGTATTTTATAAAATCTATCTATATACACAATTTTTTTTTATCTTAGAATTAAAAATAAGAAAAAAGATGAACAAATATCGAAATTAAATAAAAGGAAAATAGGTACAACCTCTAATGTAAAAATTTGAATATTTGATTATTTCCTCTTTTGATTAGGATCAAGAGCTTACAAAACTTTATCTCAAATCAATAAAAAATTTCTTATTCAATTTTGATAAAGAAAATAGGTTGAATCTGCAACGAATAAAAATATTGTTTGAAGATCCGTTTTGAAATTTTGAAAATTTCAACAATCTTAATTTGAAAATCTAGAAGTCTTAATGTTTTGGTTTGAAGTAGTCTCAGAGAATTCTCCAAAATTTTACTTTAATGCTTTGATTGCAGAGTTCTTACAACTCAAAACTTGAATTCTTCTCCCTCTTATGAAAAATGAAGCCCATCTATTTATATGAGAATTTGGAATGATGTGTTTATAGTTATTTATACCACAAAAGAAAAAAGTATATTTTTCTTATTTAATTAAGTGTATTTATGCACATTTAAACTATTTAAAAAATATATTTATTCATTTTAGTCAATTGAATATTTTGACATATATAAATATTTAATTGGATCTTTTATTTAATAATTAAATTAAATTAATTGCTAAATAAAATATAGGTCCGATTTTCTATGGACCTCCAAAATTCTTCATTTTTAAAGAATTTTATTTCCTATCTCCTAAGCAAGAAAGTCCTATAATTCTATAAATTTTGATCAATAAAAAATTATTGTCAGATTTTTTTATTCTAAAATTATTTTTAATAAATTAATAATATTCAAAAAATATCCATGATCCTAAAAAAGCAAAAATTAATTTTCTTTTAATTTCAACTAATTACTTTATTATTATTTAGCAATATAATTAAATATTATAACTTATAATAACTTTATTTTTATGATTTTTATTTTTTTCCATTCTTAAAATAAACAATTTTATTTTTAAAATTTTTAAGTATATAGTGTAATTAATAAATTATCAATATTTAATAAAAGGTAAAATTAGAACTTAATTGTTAAATACATGGATTATAGTCATTGAACCAAATATAAGTGTATAAGTAATTGCATTATTAATTAATGAATTTAATAGTCAAGCTAAACGATGAAATTCTTAAAATCCATAAATTTCAAAATGTATAGATTTTATGAAATACATGAATTCTAAAATCTCTTTATTTAAACAGTGCCTTAACTTTTTTCTTTATTTTTTATCTAGGTACCATCTTCTTTAAGTAAGAAGGGATAATTATTAGCCTAAACCATTCATTTACATCTTTTTTTTTATCAACTTATTTTTAAAATAAGCAATTATTTCACATAAATTTAGCCTTTTATTTTGTTTGTTTTGTATTTCGTGATTTTGTCTTATTGTTGTAGTATTTATAGTCATTAGTATCTTACATAATTAAAGTCATGTATACTATTTACCTAGGTGCTATTAATTTTTTTATTGTTGCATTCTCTGTGATTTTTAGCGAATTTGTATATATTTCTATCAATATATTGCTAATTTGAATTAATGAAATTATTATTATTATTTTTAAATATAGGCTACTTTATTTTTAAAAGTAATATCGGATATAAAAATACAGCAGTGCTATTTCTACGAGACGGAATGAGCCTGGTTTTTTACTCCATTCATTTTTTTACCAGATCAAACATCAGAGGCTAATTTTCAATTTCAGATCGACTTATCTAATCCTATTTCAATAACACTGCCACAAAAAAAGTATACAAGAAAAACATAATCATAGCATGCAGCCAACTAGCTATCATGCTGTATATATAAGAGAAATTTTTAGATTGACTTATTCTACCATATTATTTATAAACTAATTCAATTACATGCGACAACATTTAATTGTTTTATTTTATTATTTTGTGATTAGATTAATTTATGAATGGTATTGTAAACTGATTCTACCTTAAAATTTCTCAATGTACACACGATAAATAGAATACTTTTGATTCAAGAAGAGATTGAACTGTACATGATCTTAGTGGGAAGAGGAAGTTGGCGCTTAGGAGAAGCAGCAGCAGCAAATATAACGAAGCCACAAAGCAATGCCAGGCCAAGACCTAAACTATTTACAACTATGGATTGCGGTGATCTTTGCGGTACATTTGTGTTTGCTTGCAAGAATGTCAACTTCTCTAGCAGGCCAGTCTCGGCCGTTGCTATGGCTAATCCATATGTATATAGACCTACAAATACATGCCAAGGTAATATCCTCTGCCTTACTCTTCTCATCTCCCCACGCTGCCAAAAGCTCAAGAATCCCATCAACCACTGTTTTCAAATTTACAAAAACTACATTACAATCGTATTCCCACTAATAATAAAGGCATAAAACATACTCAGTATTATGTAATTGTCTTTTTTTTTTTTTGTCGTTTTTGCCCTCTTGATTGGTTCTTTGTCTAAATTATCTTTTATATTTCGCTTTTTGGTCCTCTTTGCCCCATACAAATTTAATTTTTGTTATAATCTACCCTTTGATGGGTGTGTATATTTCATGCTCTGATATGCTTTTATAACATATCATGTTATCATATGATAACCAAATATATCGCATTTTTTAATTTTAAAAGGCAAAATGGACAAAAAACGAAAGATAAAAAACAATTTAGATCAAAAATCGGCTAAGGTAGAAAAATAGCGAAAATGAACAATTACAAAGGATTGTAGATGTCTTTTGCCAATAATAAAAGAGATAAAAATTGATGAATGAATAAACATTATTTCTTTAGTAGGGATCATTGAACATATAGGCTTACATACATATGGCCCATTAGTTCTTAGAATATGATGAGTCTCAACTTGGCCCTCAGGGGATCATGTGGACCATTACATGCTTCCCAGCTCCAAGCAAAAGTACCAAAAAGAGTGTCAACGTAATGTGCCAAAGAAAAAAAAAAACCGTTAATCAATTTTTAATTTTTCTTGGAGTATTTATAGATATTTTCAGTCAGTCAACTATAACTACATATTAATACTAATTCTAATTATGTCGGGTAGATTATCAAGTACAACAAAACACTATCTTATAAATTTTAAGATAGCTGCATATTCAAAACTTTAATTAGAGATCTCTAGTTAAACCAGAAGAGATCTATATCATTTCCTCTACAAATGAATATAAAAATTCACACTTGTATATATAAAAGAAAAAATTATTGCCCTAATATACTAATACCCTCTGAGATTTGAAAAATGCTGAGGTTTGGACTCAGGAGTATTAGTCCAATACAGAATACTAATGCAATATATCAAAATTTCATAAGATAAATAGAATAATTTTTAAACTTAAAAAAAATATTAATAAATTATGTCAAACTATAAAGAATAAATATAGTATATTTTTCAAATTTCATAAAATATTAGTATATTATATAAAACTACCAGGAGATAATAATTATCTTTATATAAAAGTATGTCTTTATATAAATTTTAAATAAATTAAAATATTTAATGAATTGACTAAAAATTAAAGTATAAAATATTAAATGACTTTTTCTAATAAAAGTTGTGAGTTAAAGATAAAGGTGACTGATCAAAGACTACTAAAATAATCGAAATAATTGAAAAGAATAATGGAGCACTCTCCCTTAATAATTGCAATCAAGAGAAAGCTTCCAAACGAGAATAATTCTCTGAATTTGCAAAAATAATAATAATAAATAATTAAATGGCAATGAAATTTTAAAGAAATAAAAAGAAAATCAAGGAAAGAGGAAGAAAACCTGAGCCCCAAACAAGGAAATGCAGATTAAACCCATCCAAGAATGCAAACTGAAGAAATTAGCCACTATCCCACTTTTGCTCTGAAACTTTGTCCAAATTCCAAAAACTCCACAAGCCAAAGCCACTCCTTGAAGACACAAATGCACTGATTTCTTCAAACTCCCCGAACCAGGCAGCCATCTGTATACCAGAATCGCTGAAAATTCACCAAAAAAAAAAGAATCAAATCCCATTTCTTTAATCATTTTCCTGTTTTCAATTCAAGCTCGGATTCTGCTTAAAATTATAGCTACTGGGTTTGTCTTGTGACCTATACCTTCTCCACTAATTAGAATAAAACCAATCACCATTAGTAAAGGATGAAGAACCTGACAGCAAGAAAAGCAAAACCATCATCAACAGAGGTGGAAAGCATGGTAATTTGAATGGGTTTGAAGAAATGGGAAAGAAATGATGGATGAAGAAGGGAGAAAAGTGATTACTTACTGCAAAAATGAGGTCTTGATGAGAAGAAGACTGATGGGAGAGAAAGCTGGAGCGGAAAACAAGAGCCCAAAAGATGATCAAAGCTGCAACAATAAAACCTGAAATTCTGGCAAAAAGAAGTGGAAGCAGGGAAGGAGAGACTGCGGCCATGGCCTTTATGTTTTCTTAGGACAGTACTCTACCGACACTTTGGAGCTGTGGATCTAACCATGGGCATAGTGTCACTAAGAGTTTATTTCTTTATTAGAAAGGGCTTAGATTACCTCAGATTCTCTTGAAAAGAATACACCATTTACTTAATTAAAAAGGACCTTGAAAAAAATAATCAATTATGTTACATATACAAAAATAAGTTTTATCAACTGTGCTTGGAAGTTGAGATGTAATTAATGCATTAATTTCATCGACTAGCATTTTTCTTTTTAAATATATGAACAAGAGCATCCAATATATATATATATAGTTTGATCATCTTATTTGCATCTGATTGATAGATCATTTCATCATAAATTGTAACTTCGAAATGCATGGTACAAAACATGAAAATCATAAACATCTCAATCTCAATTCGAGTAATGCATAACACGGATATCAAAGACAAGTAAACTATAAAGTCACATGAATTTATCAAGCGATTCTTCGAGTGAAATATAATGTTGCTTCATTAGCTCTACCAGAACTGTTTAACAAAAGGGAACCCAAATGGACACTAGAAAAACACAGAAATCATACTACCATTTATTCTCTAGACAATCAGAAAAACATCATGCAACCAACCATAGCCCCACATTAGTTTGTTTCTACAGGGTAAATCCGCCTCCAAATTTTAACCCACTAACTTCTTAAAGCCATCTCTAAGATGCACGATTTGGCATGCCCCGGCCCCGGCCTCGGCCTCCACCCCTGCCATAACCATAGCCATACCCTCTTCCATGATACATTCCACGAGAACGACCACCACCACGTGGAGGTCCACGGCCACCTCGACCTCCCCGGTACCTTGAGAATTCACCAAAAGTCTGTAGCATCAAAACAAACATCATCAGTGGATAACCCTTTTTTTTTTTCCAAGTTCAGAAAGCAGAATATAATATATATACCTCCGTGTCTATTTTCAGTTGCTCAGAGAATTTAGGCCTCCCATTCTGAGAATCATTATCAAGTGCATTGCAGGAGAGCATATCAAAAAAGTCATCCTTATTATAGACGGGCTGCAGCACCAAAAGCAACATCAGAACATGATGAGCAAGAAATGTAATTAAATGTTTCCTTTTTCCCATAAATATTTATTTTAGCAATAGTGACCCCAAAGAATGCAGAATCACCTTAAGCTCAATCCTAGCTAATTCATCATCTTCTTCATCTTGCAAATCATCTTCATCGCTTGCTCTTCCATCTTCTTTGTCCTTTGAATGAGCTCTGTTACTCTTACCTAGATGACCCCATACTTCATCCTTATTAAATTTCTCATTCATTGCCGTAAAGTCAAACTCCTCGGTAAATTTTGTCACATAATGTGAACTCTGCACAATAAATGTTTAAAACTGATACTGTCATAACTAACACATAATTTTCAAATTCAGCACACAAGAGAGATTGTTCAAAAGGATTGACTAAATATGCTGAACAACCTTACAATAAATGTCATCTAACTAACTCAAACACCATGAAATTAGAAACCTCTACACTATTTGCGAGGCAATTTGCATATTAAGATGCTTTACAAGATAAACCAAACAATACTATATCTGGGAGAAAAGATGCAACCATCAGTCAATGAATTGTAACACAACATAGTTGTTTCAACATTAATTTGCATATAAGATACATTAGAGATAAATAAAACAATTTTATATATGGGAGCAGAAGAATGCAACCATGAGTCAATGACTAGCAGTTTCCACAGCACTCTTCACAGATTAGCAAAATTACTATTAAAAAATATAAGTAAACCCTCCAATAATTTTGTAAGATCCCAATAAGCCAGACCCCCTCCTAATTTCACTGAACACAGCTCATAAAACCTTCTATCTAATGAAATCGTGCAAAATTGCATTTCAAAATTTCAGATTCCTATATTGTTTAAATGTCAAAATTATTAGCTCTTTTATGAAACAAAAAATATGCAAGTGAAGTCTTACCCCAGACCCTCTTCCTCTATCGTGTTCCCTGTAACCCTGGCGAGAATGGAAAGGAGCACCATTTGGCTAGGATAAACAAGAAAAAAACATTGTTAGTCCTCGAAGATATCCTCACGTGTCCAACTCGCACTCAACCAACTTATGCCATGGACTGGCTATGAAAATGAAAAATTAGCAGAAGATATAGATTACAATATTCTTAGGATTTTCTCCTAATTTTACAATTGACCAGAAAAAGCAAAAATCCATGGAGTGAAAATCATGTCACGACGAGTAACTTCTGAATTTCAGAACAAAAATTAGATGATAAATTATGCATAAATATAAATCTAGCCTGAGAAAGAAAAAGAAATAACAAAAGCATAATTTCAAAGCATGCAATTCAACAAATTGTTTACATTTGAAAAAGAAACAAGCTCATATTATCAAGAATTTGGATCAGATAGAGAAATAGACTTCACTTGGTTAATGACCTGTATTCTTTGACAGTTAGAAAAACCACATTCCATTATTCCCAACTGTATATTCAAATGTCAAGCATGAGGCATCAGGGAAGTGAAAGAGCAGGCTTAGGAGCTCAGCTTGAGTAGAACCGAGATAATAAAATTTCTTTTTATTGAATAGTTATTTAGCGAAACAGGTAAGATTGATTCATTGCATTTGGACAAATCAAAGATTTTGGGAAAAGGAAAAAAAGAAAGACAACTGCCATTCTGCCAAAATTTAAATTTCAAATAGCCACAAAAATAGAGGGTTATGGCAAGATGTGGGTGAAGACCACCTTCACACATTAATCCAATAATATTTCCAAATTGAACATTAATCTACCACATGAATGAATCACAACATCCAAAGGAGAAATGCTTAAAATTGTCTCAAAAGAACAAGAAACTCTTCAGATCCATGTATGATGCGCCTTGTTAGCTAACAAAACAAGCATGAATTTACATTTACATGTAAAACATAAGGCACATGTTTGTGGTGAAAAGCCAACCTTATGATTTGACCGTGAGGGAACAGGCAGTGGGAGTATCGGTGGCTGAGCTTCAGTAACAACTGGCACTGACAGTTCTGTTGATGATGTTGATGATACCTGCACAACCTCCACATCTTTGTGAACTGCTTGCACAGGTTGTGACGAAGGGATAGTGGTAGGTCCAGAATGCAACAGCTGACCAGGAGTTATCAAAGAAGGTGTAGGTGTTTCAATGCGGAGGGAATTAGATGCCATGATTGAGGTATTAGATTGTGCACTGCCTTGATATGGCATAGTTGGACCAGAAATTGCATTAGGCTTGCTGGAAATTAGTGGTACAATGGCAATCAACTCCGGACCAGATGAAGCCGAGGAAGAGAGTGCTGGCAAGCTGGCACTTAAATTAGCTGCAGGAAGTGCAGGACTAGGAGCCTTGTTAGGAAGCAAACTTGGTAATGTTTCAGAAACAAGAGAAGCAGAGGGCACAGGGGGTAAAGTTGCTGGCAAAGTTGATGGAGCAGATGATGTGGGTGCTAAATTAAGGTTACCAGTACTGCCAAAAAGCAAAGGGGATGCAATATCTGTTAAGGAACCTGACACATTTGAAGCTGGCAAGTTTGAAGTTGGCAAGTTTGAAACTGGCATGTTAGATGCCCCAGTGGGTAAAGGTGCATTATAATTGGAATACTGCATGGGCTGCTGCATGGAAGGAGGCATCGACAGCCCAGGATGAGGTCGAAGCAAAGATTGCTGGTGTAAATGAGGAAGCCCATTTGGAGGGGCATAGTAATTTTGCCAATACATTGGCATTGCAAGCCCACTACCATTTGCACTTGGGGGAAGTTGCGAAGCTCCCCAGTTTCCTAAATTGCCTCCAGGTTGATATAAAGGTAGCCCACCTTGGAAATTAGACCCAGGCATTCCCATTTGAGCATTATGGGAACCTACATCATTCAATGATCCACTAACTGCAGGTGGCAAGCTTGAAGAAGTAGAAACAGGGTGAGGATAGTGAGACTGCATAAGATGAGAGTTTTATGAGTGGAGTTATAGGTCAACTTCAATCACAAATCAAGAAATAAAACAATTCCTTAAATTACCTGTATAATAGCTGGATCATTGTTTATAGGTGGTGCAGGTTGAACAGGGGGAGAAGACTTAACCTGCAGGTCCTGCAAAATGACAAAAAAAAAAAAAGGAAAATTCAGGGTTTGGCTGAGAATTTACAGTGAAATCTATATTGCCAATGTGCAAAATAAAAATATATTGTTAAACAGATAATTTTCTAAACTTAGGCCCCCAATTTCAGACACTACATCTGCTCTACTTAATCCACACAAGCATCAAGGTAACCCAAGTCTCACCACAACTCAGTGTACTGAAAAGGTTTAAAGCAAAACTTTTTCCCAAATACCAATTCCCAGCCAGGCTGCCATTGGAGGAGGGGGAACAAAAATGGAACTTCCAGTTATGAACTGTAGAATAAAAAATTATTCCAATTCTCAAACTACCAAATTATTGCAAGAGTATAGTAATTCTAGTGAGACACACATGAAGAGCACTTATGGACCATTCAATCATCTCAAACAAATAAAAACTTTCAAAATATATCATTAAAGATTTAAATTCAGAGAATAATATTTAATTCTGCTTCCAACTTATGAGAAACTAATAATTACCTATATGCAAACCATATCTAAAAATAAAAAATGTTGCACAATTTATTGAATTGAATTAACCATATTCATGAGCAATGTTGGCCTTTATTATGACATGTGACAGAGGTTAAATTGCAGATCCATCAAAGACAGAAAATGGTAGGAAAAAGAGTTGAAGGTTTTCATAAACTGAGAGACACTTCATTTAAATTTATGTAGTACGGACATGGATACGAGGAAACGACATTTACAAAAATATTAGGACACGGACACGTGGGGGAAATGTGTAAATATTAAAAATATATTGGTAAATTTATAAATAATTAAATTCAAAAATATTATTTTAAATTATTATTTTCATATAAAATTTAACAAAAATGACATATAATCAAATGTATTGAACAATGATTGGTGTCAAGCTGAGATTTTATATTTTCTAGAAGGGAAAATGTGTTTTTAATTTAAAGAAATGCACTTCTAATTTTTTGAAAATTACAAAATTCACCTCAGATGTTTTGTGTTTGTGTTGGAAACGCGACACACTATGCAGTTGAAATGTCCGTGCTTTATAGCCAAGGTTAAATATTTAATAACATAATGATATGCAGAATCAAACATTATAGTAGTCAATCACAATAAAAATCCTGGAAACCACATAAAACAAGAGTAGACAACAACAAAAAGGGCAATCACACTGCCGTACTTAAACTAATCAATCCAAAGCACAAGACAATGCTGCTCAAACTAAGGTCAAAAAATTCTCAACTATAGTCTCATCACTGTAGAAAAGCCATCTTGAGCTTTAACTTCATAGCAATAATAAAGTTCACGAAAAGTTATAGAATCTTTAGTCCCACAGATGTATAGGGCACAGCAACTGCCTAACTAATTCTCCTTCTTTATAATGTCAGGAGAGAAACTATAACAACTTTAATTCCAACAGATTGAGAATTTTATTGCCATTTGTCAAATGATAACTTCTGCAATGGGTTTGGTATCACTGTGTGATTAAATGATACCTTGATGTCACTTCCACGAAAGAGTATGTACTCATAAACTTTGTCACTGGGAGGGATTTGGGGACCATCCTTTTTCCGCCCTTCTGTTCCAAATGACCGTACTGCCAACATAGAAGCAACAGAATAGCTAAATATTATACTACTGAAATTAAAACAGATGAGGATACTCATGTGCACCACCACCCAAATGATAAACGATATATATATCCTGTGAAGAACTTGCATTGTAGACTTAAAACAAAAAGTTAACTTCATATGCATTAGTTTGACGTAAGCACTAGCTTTATAGCTTAAATCTTAATTGCACCCCACTAAGAACGTATACATTGCATGGAGTAACAGCATAAAGAAAAACATAAGAGGTTCCATGTAAGATTTAATTATTCAAATATATTCACCAAACAAGTAAATTCAATATAATTGACTGAATTATGATAACATTACAAAACCATCAAACTGAATTTATATACCCCTTGCATAACCACGCATTTCAAAAACAGAAACCCAAATCATATTACACCGAAGGGGGAAATCAAATACAGAAGATAAACAATATAAAACTATGAAAAAAAAAAAAGCTAGCAATGTCAAATACAAATCAGAAAATACAAAAATCTAACGAAATTAAGGAAAATAACAAAAAACCCCAAATTAGGATAACGGAGTGATACCGTTTTTCAATCCAATACTGGACTCTTCTGTGTTAATATTGTAGAGAAGGCCTTCATATCTGATCTCGCTCTTAGATGTCAAGCTTATTAAGCTCCCTATGTAGGAATCGGCAGTCGAATTCGATCTAGAAGTCGACGCCGTATTGGTAGTATTCTCCGTAGCCATAATCGAAAAATCTCTCTACTTCAACCCTAACCTACACATACACAGACATGAAAATATCCAAATAGAGATCGAGGAAGGAACAACCAGAAACTGAACTCAAGTCTGAAGGATAAAAGAAAAAAGGAGAAAATGAAAGCTAGGGTTTAGGTTATCTTAGCGACTGCAGATTTCTGTTTGCGGAAATCGAAGATCTAATAATATCTATGCAGTTTTTGTTTGCGCTTTTTGGTAATTTCACATTTTGTTTATAATTGATGAACAAATCAAGGGAAGCCACGTGGGCCATGTTTGGACTTCGTGGTCTTGTCAGTGGAATTTGAGGAGAAGTCCGGTCCCCAAAGTTTGCGAATTTTAGTAAAAGGAGAAAAGCAGAGGATTTGAGAAATTGAGATACCGTTTCCTACTGTTTGATCGTTAGAAGAAATATCCAATGAAGAAGAGACGCGTAATGAATTATTTCGACGAATTTACCCTTGAATTAATCGTGATTGGTTAATCGCTGGGGTGCCCCACGGAGCTGTCGGAGTTATCAGTTATGTATGTTTGGGTGGCCACAAGGCTTCTGTTTTTGTTTTATTTTAGGGTAAATTAAGATAACTGTGAAGTTTTGTCCAATAGTTTTTGGTTAACGTACTTTAAACATTATTATTAAATATTAAATTTGTGGTATTTAATTTTTATAAAATTTTTATATTTTTTAATTTTTTTAATTTTATTATAATATTTTTTATAATAAATTATATAAATATATAATTATTTCAAATTCTATTAAATTTTTAATTTATCTAATATAAAATAGATATAATAAGTATTTTACAATTTTAGTAATAATAAATTATGGATTGTAAATTATGGTTATTCGTCGTTGTGAAGTTGTTATAGATTTAATATTTATATTTTAATTATACATTATTTTGAATTTTACCATCATTTTGAACATAATTGTTCGTTGCATGTTCATTATTTATAACATATTTTTATTACTTATTAAATTATTTAATTATTATATTACTTATTAATATTTAAGTTAATTAATTTATTAAATAATAAAATAAATATAATAAAACATTTTGATTAATGAATTGTCAATTCTACTCACTAATAAATTAAATTATTAAATGATAAAATTAATTCAATTAATTGATACAATCAAGTTGGTTGTGCTTGCATATGATTATTATATATTGGATTTGTCATTAATCATCATTCGGTTTTTATATGATTTTTTTGTTTTTGATTAATTTGTATTGTCTTATTATAATATTTTATTCATAATAAATTATAAAAGTGCATGTTTATCTCAAATAATTGACAAATTACTAATTTATCAATTATTAAGAGTCGTATATAACATAGAGGTAATAAGTACTCTACAATCATTTTATCTGTTCCTGCTATTCCCAATCTTCACGTGGTTTCTAATAATTGAATTCATCATTATTAAATAAATAACAATAATAATTTTGTCCGACTTAAGTTGCATTTAATTTAAATATTAATAGTTAATTATATTTGATTCTTATATCATGTTGTATATACAAAAAAAATCACGTCATATTATCTGGTCCATTAATTATTTTATTCATTATATTTGTTAGTTTATTTATTATATACAAATTAGCTTGTCTATTATATTTTTTTACTATACATTTTTAATGTATTGTCCGGCGATTTAGACCTTGGTCGCCCATAGCCGTAATCGGAGTTTAAATTTGGATACATGGAAAAATCACAAATAATAAGTAGGAATATTAGTATATAAAAATTAAAAAATTTGGTAGAATAACTAGAAAAAATAAATAAATAAAATTTTTCTATGGACAAAATCAGTATTATTAAATTTGTTTTGGGAAAATATGTATGGATTAGGGAATTATGAGGTGGAAGTGAAATTTTCCATAAATCAATATTAATCTAATTAATTAACCAATAAGAATAAATATTAATCTAATTAATGAGACACTTGCATAAATCTAAGTATAAAAGTTAAAATTTATAGCATATTCTTCATTTATTCAACCAAACCCACCACCATCATCATTCATTCTCTATGACCGACTATATCATCCCTTAATCATCTATTTTTATATCATTTAAGCTTAAAAAATAATGAAAAAAAATAGCTTTTCTTATTATCAATAAGTCTTATATTTTTTTTTGTCAGACCATATTATATATTGAGATTAATTCTGCTCGTGTCGAGTAGAATTTTAAAAAAGACAAAACACTTTCCTATGAATCATAGATAAAGATAAGGGAAGCTCACATGGACTCAGACCTCCCAAGCCCTAAAAATATTCATATATAGATACATGTACTTTTTAAAAATTTCAATAAATCCTAAAATAGTGTATATTTAACCCATCAAATCTTATATAAAATTTTTCTTTACTCCTCCAATCATATGAATCTGTCTTCGTATTTGTTATGAATTATAAGAACATCTACATCCCCTTACAAATTGAATTGCAAAAGGGGATGTGACAATAAATGCAAATTTGCATATATAATTAGCAAGCATTCAATATTATAAGCTTGTAAAATATGAAAGTGTAGAGAGACAATTTCAAAAAAATAAAAAATTTTAATTAGTTCCATTTATATTATTTTATAATAAAATTGATATTATTTTAATAGTTAATAGTAATTGATATGTAAATAATTGATGTAATAAAATTAAAATAATTATTGAAAATTAATATATATTATTGAAATATTTAAAATAATTAATATGTAGTTAATAATATTTAATTTTAAAATATAATTATGTATTTTAATTTAAATAATTATAAATAATGATAAAATTTAATTTATTTGACAATTGAAAGAATATAATATATTAATTATTAATATTTAATATAATATATTAAAATATTAATTTGATTTTACAAATTGAAATTTATGTTAATTTTAAAAATAAAATGTGTTTAAAGGTATAATTGAAATTTTGCTAATATGGCAATGAAAATCACTATTTGCAATTGCAAGCCAATTTCATTAATAACGATGCTCTAAGTAGCTATATATCTAAGGCTAGAATTCGATATTTCTAATTAAATCATAAAAAACCTGCACCTTATCCATCCTACTACAAAGTTAAATAATAATAATTTTTTTAAGATGGATTAAAATTATTTTTCTTTTGGCAACAGGAAAATTAATAGAAGTTAAAACATTAAAAATCATTAAAAAATTATTTGATTGACATGACGACACGTCGTATACCAAAAAAAAAAAAAAATTTATTTTTCATTTTCGGTTTTCCTTCCTTGAAACAGAATAGACTTCTTGCAACGTTGCAGCTGCAGAGCTTATGGAAGGACCAGAGCCTTCTTCGCATTCATAAAACTTAAATTTTTAACAATCACCTTCCGATCATAAACATTGAGAACGATTTAATTCCGATATATTTTCGTTGAACCGCCTTGCAGGGAAGCGCCGAAATTAGGGTTCCAACTGCTTGTTGGTTTTACAAGCAAGGTTTTATATTGCCACTGTTTTCTGGTTTATCAATCGGATTGCATAATGTTAACGCCACAGAGAAGAATTTCGCCGTCGATTACTCTAACTCCTCGGAGCGAGGTGCGCAAGGGTGGTGCAGCAAATGTGGCTTTGTCTAACCCTAAGATTGAGGGGAAAGGTAAAGAGGTAGCTTTTCTTGATGGGCCCATGCCTCCTCCCCCGCCACCGCCTGTCGAGTCGCTTAGTGGGACTGCTGCGGTGTTGGATGCTGATAATATGGAAGATTGGATGCGGTTTAGGGAGGCAGGTCTATTAGACGAAGCTGTTATGAAGAAAAAAGATCTCCAAGCGCTTCACGAGAAGGCCTCCAGGCTTGAAAAGGAGGTTAGTATTAAATTATTTGGTGCATTTGGTGTTTGGGTTTGTTAGAATGTCATTAATTTTTCTAGGTTGGATTTTTCTTAAATTTGCTGATTATATGTGGGTTTGCTTAGACAGCAAGGGTTTCTTGTGATATCCGTGTACGCCTGTGGATTGTGTTCAATTTGATATTGGCTCGATGTTTCATGTTTTTGGGTTGACTGTAAATCTTCATTTAGACATTGATTTGTATGATTTTTATCTATTTTCAGTGAATTGGTGCTTCATTCTAATTATTAAATCTCGTCTTGTGTTAATTCTACTTGTTAGAATGACATCCCCAAATTTCCATGTGTTAATTTACTTGAATTTGTATTATGTTTAAATTTTGCTTGTGATGTGCAGTCTTGTGTCTTGGTTCAGTACAGTCAATTTTCACAAAAAATTGTTATTCTCGTTATTCAGTTGGCCTCTTTGAGCTTGCAATCTATTAAGTATTAATTATGTAAGGATATATTTCTTCACTTTTGTTGATTAATTCACTAATGTGAAAAAAATAGATAATTTTATTTGGTGCTCCTGTCAAGACCATAAGTATTCATTGATATCATTGATAGAAGGATGCTAATATGATTTATTGACTGAATTAAGGTTTATTTTATGCAAAATTTTTTCCCCTTATTTATTTCTGTCCTCTAATTCACAGCTCCTTGGTGAATTTATGGTTTTAAGTTTCATTTTTATGCATGTGGGAATTATTTGAACTCAACAGCCACCTGGATATCTCTGTGGACATCTCGCACTTCAATTCATTTCTGATAGAGAAGTGATAAGTGTGCCTTTTTAAGCCTATTTTGTTTGTTAGGCTTCCTAAAATTACCTTTCTAGGAGAGAAATGAGAGTGTGAGCAAAGTATTTGCATGTAGAAATTAATTGAAATACTTTTGATCCCTTATCTTTTATGTTGTCTAATATTCTTCTATTTTGCAATGTGGCATAACCTTGCATATTGGTGAGAAGCTTAGAATTTAATTTGTAGATGTATTAATTACGACTTCTTTTCCTTTTCTCACAGCTTTTTGATTATCAATATAACATGGGGCTTCTCCTTATTGAGAAAAAAGAATGGGATTCAAGATATGATGAACTAAGGCAGGCATTAGCAGAAGCTCAGGAGATCGTCAAGCGTGAACAGGCAGCACACATAATTGCATACTCTGAAGCTGAGAAGCGGGAGGAGAATTTAAGGCAAGCTTTGGGTGTTGAGAAGCAGTGCGCAACTGATGTATGCTATTTTGCTATTTTCGATCTCTTTTAAGCTTATTTTATTTATTATTTGCTTTCCACACATATTCTGTTAGATTTTGAAAGTTGGTGGAGTTGAAACAAGATTATAAGAAATCCTTTTCTCTTCAAGAGTTGTTAATGTGGAAAACATGGAAGTGTAAAAAAAAAAAAGAGAAACTGTTTTAGTTGAGAACTGTAAATTTCAATTCAAAATGGCAATGGAAATTGGGGGAAAGGGAAAATTGTATCAGGGAAGTCTTGACAAATATATCCTTTATATAGAAGTGAGTTTTTATTTTTCATGAATTTCTGTGTGACATAAATTTAGTGGAAACTTATATATTCTTTTCTTGTTTTTGAACTGAAGCATATTTATCTCCTGTGTCTTAAGTGTATAGGTACATTGTATTTGCTTATAAGACATTTTGTTAATAGGTTTACTCATCTCAAATAATTGGATCTTTTCATTTGGAAAAGAAAAAGAAAAACTGTGGAGTTTTAGTTTTATTGTATGTGACCTGCTATTGACTCATTCAGTGCTTTGATTGGGAAGAACTCTATTTCTGTGTGCTTGTTTCCCTTCCAATTATTGTTTTCTTTCTTGTATTTGTTATAGTCCTGTCTTTGTGTTTTTATCCCCTCTTTTGTATAGTTGTTGGCTGTGTTATATCATCTTTCCTTTTTTTTTAAAAAAAAAAAAAAAAAATCTATTTTCATGAGTTTTCAATTGCTACTTGATGCCAACATCAGAGTCAAGAGAACACTTAACAGCTAAGTCATTTTGGTGCAAATTCACTCTTAGGCGAATCATTTGACAAAGCAAGCTTTGATTACATGTCATTTATTCTTTAATGTGTAGAGATAACTTGCATGTTATAGAGGTATAAACAATCCAAAGTTTTCTTACCTTCTTGGATAATTTTGAACAAGAAGCATTTGTTGCTGTTAGCATAACTGTTTATTTTGACAGTTGTTCTCTTTGAATTTTCCTAATGTCATTTTTTTTTGCTTTGCATAATCTTGGCATCCATACTTTTTCTTTCTTTATTTTTCCTTTTTTTTTGGTAACATTTTGCTGTGCATTTCTGCAGCTTGAAAAGGTCTTGCGGAACTTGCAAGAGGAGCATGCACAGATCAAATTTGCTTCCGAGTCAAAATTGGCAGATGCAAAAGCTTTAGCTGTTGGAATTGAAGAGAGATCTCTGGAGGTAGAAGAGAAAATGTGTGCTGCTGAAGCTAAGCTTGCAGAAATCAACAGAAAGTGCTCAGATTTGGATACGAAATTGCAAGATTTGGAAGCTCGTGAAACTGTGCTTCAAAGGGGGCGCCTATCCTTAAATGCAGAGTATTCTTTTTCCCCAAGTGTTTAGTGTCTGCTCGCTATAATTGCTTGCAAGAGATTTGAGGCATATCACTCATAATGCAAATATCTCATGTTGATCATTTTAGGAAAGAAGCTCATGCTGCAACTTTCTACAAACAGAGAGAAGATTTACTTGAGTGGGAGAGGAAACTAAAGAAAGGTGAGGAGAGATTATGTGAGCTTCAGAAAGCTCTCAACCAGAAAGAGGTAATGACTAATGAAAATGACAGGATTCTTGAGCAAAAGAGAAAGGTTCTAGAGGAGACTGAAAAGAAGATTGATTTATCATTAGCGAAGTTAAGGGAGAATGGAGATGATATATACAATCGGCTATCTGATTTGGCTGTGAAAGAGAAGGTGGAGTTCGTATATACCTGAGTAGTTAATCTGTGAGTCTGAGTTCTTTGGTCTTTTATTTTGTTTTTGGCTTAGTTTGTTATCTTTTATCGTGTTGTTTCAGAAAGCTAACTCTGCAAGAAGCATACTGGAGATGAAGGAGGGTGATTTACTTGCTTTGGAAGATAAGCTTAGAGCAAGAGAAAAAGTGAGTTTTTAAAATCACGTATGGTTGCAAATGCAATAAGATAATCAATTAATGTAATACATCTGTTAGTGGATGTATGTTACTATGTGTTGAATGTGTTGTTGATCCTTCAAATGCATTTAACCGCATGACCTATTCGTATCATCCTTTAGCAAGGCAACCTAAAGCCTTATTCTTTTCCAAGAAATTTGTCAAGCCAACATTGGTCTAATAGAGATTTAAGTTTGCCTTTGGCATCTTTAGATGCAATTGATTCACATACATGAACATTCACATAAGGTAGATTTTCCAAATCAGTATTGTACTGTATTAATTTGAAACCAAGAAAAGAAAATTGTATGGTTGCAGTTAACTTGAAGACACAATCCTTTTAAATAATAATGAAAATTTTAAAAACAAAACTTGCGGATGGTGTTTTCTTTAGTTAACAATATCTTTGTACATCTAGAATTTAATGCATTCCATCTAACTGTCAAAATGCATTCCCATGGCGTGAATTAATGGCCACGAAGTCTTTTACCTATAGTTACAATCATTAAAATGGGATGCTAGGAAGATGAAAGTGGAGATTGTTCAATTTATTTTTGCATCATGTGGCCACTCTAAAAATTTCAATTTGCATCCTTGTCGCTGCATTTTGAGGTTCCATTGTGCCAAGACTTATAATCTGGTGAATGATATTTGTCTTGTAAATTATAAATATGCCATTCAGGAAAATGACAATTAGATGAACCATATCATAACTTGACCATTATATTGTGAACCAATTCTGAAGCCTAATTTTGTGACTAATATTCATTGAATATTTGGGCATAGAATGGGATATGTTGTTCTCATTTCTCAAAATGGTTAACTCAAACTTATAGCTTATAATGCTGTTGAGAGGAGAATATTAACAGAGTTCATATGAGCAATATTAATTTTATCATTTTTCAAGAATTAGATTTTGTTTACCATATTTTTGAAGCATTGATACCCAAGTGTTTGATGTTGAAAAAGATTGTGTGAATGTCTGTGGTAGTGACTACTTATTAGCTTGAGTTAATTATAGTCTTATTAATAATTTACAGATGGAAGTTCAGAAGATACTTGATGAGCATAAGATAACTTTGGATGCAACGATGGAGAAGCTTGAGTTGGAACTGGAGGAGAAGAGGAATGATCTTGATGAAGAATTGAGAAGCAAGGTAGCAGCATTGGAGCAGCGTCAAGTTGAAATTCTTCACAGGGAAGAAAAGTTGACAAAAACAGAGCAAGCTTTGGTTAAAAAGTCAGAGAGAGTTAAAGAGAAAGAAAAGGACCTTGATTTGAAATTGAAAAGTGTTAAGGAAAATGAGAAGACATTGAAAGTTGAGCAGAAGAAGCTGGAACTCGAACAGCAAAAATTGCTTGCTGATAGAGAGAACTTGCTGATTCTCAAAAATGACTGTGAGAGGATAAGATCTGAAATTTCTTACCAGGAATTGCAGATTGCTGAAAAGAGTGAAAGTCTTAAAATGGACAGTGATGAGAGATTGGAGCACCTCCGTCTGCAGGCAGAATTAAGAAAGGAGTTGGAGAAATGCAGGTGTCAAGAGGAGATCCTTTTGAAAGAAGGTGAAGATTTGAAAGATGAGAGGGAGAAGTTTGAGGAAGAGTTTGAAGTGCTAAAAGGTAAAGGAGGTCAACTTAGTAAGAAGCTAAAGGAAATTACTGAAGAGAGAAAGAAATTTGAGAAGTTGCGGTACACTGAAGAGGAAAGGCTGAAGAAAGAAAAACAAGCAATGAAGGAGTACATTGAGAGGGAGCTGGAGGCTCTTAGACTGGAGACTGAATCATTTGAATTGACAAAGAGGCAGAAATCACCGGTTTTATCTGAAAAAGCTGAAACTGAGCATGATCAGATGGTGCATGACTTTGAAGCACAAAGAAACAATTTTGAGACTGATCTGATAATCAGGCGGGAGGAAATGGAGAATGAGCTGCAAGAAAGGGACAGGGCATTCGAGCTGCAGAAGGAGAGAGAACTTAAGGATCTAAATTACTTAAAAGAAGTTGCTAAGAAGGAATTGGAAGAAATACGAGCGAAACAGTGGACCATAGAAAAGGAGAACCATGAAGTTGCAATAAACAAGGAGAAGCTAGAGAGACAGCAATTTGGGATGCACAAAGACATTGATGAGCTTGTGACACTTAGCAATAGGCTTCGGGATCAACGAGAACAGGTTATCAGAGAAAGAAATGACTTCAATGCATTTGTTGAGAAGCATAAGGGTTGTAAGAATTGTGCAGACATCACTCGGGAGTTCATACTTTCAGATCTTCTGCCACTTGACATGGAAGACAAGGACTTCTTTCTCCTACAGGGACAAGCTAAAATTTTAAAGAGTGATCAAGATGCTGCAGATGCTTCTGGTGTTGTGAATAGATCTCAACATGAGCTTGATTCCAAATCTCAAGAGCGCATGTCTTGGTTCCGCAAATGCACTTCAAAGATTTTCAATATCTCTCCTAATAAAAAGATTGAGAATGTTTCGGCTTCAATATTGGCTGCAGAAAAGCCTGAGGTATTTGTTGCACCCAGGAAAGAAGCTAGAGGGAGTATTGAAGGAGATGATCCACGGCCATCGTTTGGGGCTGCAAATGATTCTATGGTCGATGGCATTAAAGTAGAGGGAGATGGATGTTCTATGTCTTTTGATGATCACAGTTATATGGATAGTAAGCTTGAAGATTCTGGATTGTCAGAGCTGAAGAGAAGTCAGCGTAAATCTGAGAGGAGACGCAGATTAAGTAGAACACGATCAGTAAAACAAGTTGTCGAGGATGCAAGACTGTTTCTTGGGAAGTGCTCAGAAGAGTTTGAAAGTAATGCAGAAAATACTCAGCCTAATGATAATAATCATATCGGTGATGAAAGCCAGGGCATTTTTGGTCCTACAGAGAAGCTGGCTAGCAACATCATGAGAAAACGGGAACGGGTGCCAACAGAAAGTGAGCAGGACGCTGGTGATAGTGATGGATGTTCTGACAGTATCACAACTGGTGGGCGCAGGAAGAGGCGACAAATGGTTGCTTCGGCCATTGCTCCAGGGCAAAAGCGATACTATCTTAGGCGACACAAGACGTAAGTTTTGGGGCTATGCCTGATGGCATCTAACCATTGTTATAATGTTATTCAAAATGTTATTACTTACTTCGTGAAACCGTAATGCCTTGTGTTATATCATGCTTAGAATGTCGTACAACCGTCACTTTTTAGGTGATGCATTATTGATTGCAAAATGAAAGGTTATATAATTACAATCATTGTACTTTTTTTATTAATTTTACTAACTTCACTCCTGAGATGCTTTCAAGTACTTTAATTTTCACCACTGCTGCTGCTACCACTACCTTATTTGACCAACAACATTGTTGTCACTGCCATTGCCATAATATTTCCACCACCATCACAATTAAGACCTTTTCTACCACCAATTTTTTACACCATTGCTGCTATTGCCACCATCACTGTTGTCTTACATCACCACCATTTTTATATGTCTGCTAAAATAAAGGGAAAATTACTATTTGCCCCATGTAGTTTGACATAATACACTAGTACCTTTCTGAGGTTTGAAAAGTATACGATTTGCTCTTTATAGTTCGACATAATACACTAGTACCTCCCCGAAATTTGAAAATTATATTATCTACCCCTAAAGTTTTGACATATTGCACTAATAACTCTATGCAAATTTGATTTATTGGACTAATACCCCTCTAAGCAAAAGCGAATATTCTCTTTTGCTAATGTATTACATTCTTTTTCAAATTTTAGGGGGTATTAGTGTATTATGTCAAATTACATGGAGCAAATTGTATATTTTTCAAATATCAGGGAGGTATTATTGTATTATGTCAAATTATAGGGAGTAAATAGTAATTTTCCCTAAAATAAATGTGGGAAGAAAGTAGTCTCAGTAATCTTTCATTATTCATCTTGGATTACATTCCATTCTTTTTCTTGGTTGATTATGTTCACGTCCATTCATTCTAACAATTTTAATTAGTATTTCTTGACGAGAAATTAAATAGTACTGTACACCTAATTAGGAAGTTGGATGCACAACTTTATGGATGTGGTGATTTTCAGTTGGGAGATATTGTCTAGAATGAATAGGTAACGGGAAATTTCAAGGCCAATGGTTGGTGTTCCTTTCTTTCTCTTCTCTTTCATTCTCCTTCTGCCGCTGCTGCTTCATTTTTTTCAATTCTATAGTCACTGACTTCAATTTCTGAATTGTGCTGTTAAAGTTGTTCTTTTTCTGATTATTATTTGAGTAGGCTGTTTGGCTCATCACTCATGTTTGAGTGAAAAGTGTTGCTCGGGTTTCATTGGGCAAATATGATAACATGATTTACAAATTTCTGATTGTTATTACAATTTTATTTATGAAAACTGTCATGATACCGTTTTTTTCATTGCTTTATATGAAGATAAAATAATAATTGTAATTTATTATGATCAGTGCAGGAACCACATCTGCCAGCTTGAAGGAAACTGAGGAGAAAGAAACTGATGGTATAGCTGCTGCAGAACCAACAACAGTTCCTGAAACGGCATCTATGCTGTCATTTGGAGTTGCTAGTGAGACTGGAAAATCTACGGATTTGGTGAATGTCGCAACATTGAAAGATGTGGACATCTTGCAGGATGGGAAAGTGAGGGTAACATTCTAGTTTTTTTCCAAGACATTGCTGGTTGTTTAATTATGGTTGTTGAATTTCTTTCATGTGTTACAATTCAACTCACTAAACATTTGATGACCAGGCTGGTGGAGCAAAATCTGTTGAGATAACGGAGTTAAGTGAGGAAGTAAATGGAGTAACAGAATATGGAGATAAAGATGATAATGGCAGCACATTCCATGAGAATGATGAAGAGGACTATGATGATGAAATGGTTCGTCCTGGTGAGGTTTCAATCGGGAAAAAGATCTGGACTTTCTTTACTACATAAGCAGTTCTCTGCGCCCCTTCTTTGTTGATAGCATGTTGTATTTCGTTCTCTGCGTCATATTTTTTTTACTGTTTGATGGAGAACCAAGGTTCCAAGGTTAGCAGAAGCACCAAGGAGGAAAGTACTCAAGCTCACATTCAAATTAGTGTTTGTAGAATTATTGTCACTTTGATTTAGTATTGAATGCCTCTCTCTCTTTGATTTAGTATGTGTTTGATTCTTGTTTTCAGCAAATTGATGCCTGCATCTATCCATCTTTAGTAGTATCTACCAAGGATAGATGTAGAATCGACTTTCTTTCTCTGTAGCTGCGGCTTGGAGAGGCACAGTAAACAATGTTAAGGGAACTTGCTATTTGAAGTGCTCTGGTTCTCTCTTCCTCCCCTCACTGCGTTTGCATGTTGAAGATTGTTGAGAATATTTAGCATTATCAATGAATGACAAACAAAATAGTTTGCATATGGTAATGGGAATAATGTATGGAAAATGTTTGACTGCTTCCAAAATATTTAGCATTATCAATGAATGACAAACAAAATAGTTTGCATATGGTAATGGGAATAATGTTTGGAAAATGTTTGACTGCTTGCAAAATATTTTCTCAAAGCAAAAATGTTATAGGCCTTTGATATAACAAGGCTTCGTTATTCACGTGTCCAGGTAATTAGGTTTTGAAGTATTAGGATTGTATATGTAAAAATTAAAAAAAAGTAAAATATTAATTAATGCAATATTACAAAATTTTTATATAAATTATTTTGATTTCTACTAAAAATTATTGTTCTATTTAACAAAGTTAATATTATAATGTAATTCTTAAAAAATATTATCTATTTTGATTTTTACAAAATTTAAAATACATAAATGAATTAATTTATATATTTTTGGATTAATTTTACCAAAGTTGTTATATTTTCGATAATTTAGTCAAAGTAAATTTTTTTTTTTATAAAAATTACTTTCAATACTTTTCTTACTAAATTACTAATATAGACATATATATTAATTCTTTAAATTTGCTTACGTGATATTATATATCAAGATTTCGGTGTTAACAACAATCCATGAGGAAATTGCCGTAACAACTGAGATTGAATACACTGATTAAAGCCGCAGGAGAGCAACTGTATAAGAAAGAGAGTACTAGGGATGAAGGAAAGTAGTAACATAGCTCAGCTGAGCACAATTTCCAGTGAAAGTAAAATAGAAAAGGACATTTCAGGCTCTGCTGGCTATAAAAGTTACAGTAGGAGGAAAAGACTGAAGAGTGAGTATGTGGGCTAAAATGCCCTAATCTCAAAACCCTATGTAAATGGTCTATTAACATCATTGCTTGTTCCAAAAACCAAAAAGCCTACGAAGGACAATTACAGTTGTTTTTGGTCCTTGTCGTGCTTTGTTCTCTTATTTATTTTGTAACTCCCCAACCATTTTACACTTCTGGTTCTGGCTGGTTCTTTATGTTTGCCCATGTCACTATGTCAGTTCATTTTTAAAGTTTGCTTTGGCAAAATGTTTAACATA
>CATIWF010039367.1:0-33122 GCA_949630135.1 Balakata baccata | reverse complement strand
GATAATTTTTAAATATTTTTAATAGAGTATTTAATAGGAATCTAAATAATTTAGACAATTTATATGTAAATTATAATAATGTTGTATATTAATAATTTAATATTGAACATACAAATACTAAAATTCAACTTTATCAAATATATTGACTCTTAAATAATTAAAATGAATATTTTTTAATATTTATATATCAAAAAATTTTAGCAAAAAATACCACTACTTATACATATAATTTGTTTATAAATTAAAATTAGCATTTTTGTTATACTAAAATTTCTAAAATATATATTACTAAAAAAAAATTAGTAGATATATATATATATATATATATATATATATATATATATATATATATATGACACAAAAAAATACTGCGGTGCAATGGTTAAAGGCTTTAACAGCCTTTCTTCAGCACCTAGATTCAAATCCCAACAACATTTTTCAAGGGTTTTCCATCCGGTCAGACCGGTAAACTCTAACTGGATTGATCGGTTCTCGGTTAAACTGACCTGTTCACCAGATTTCTGACCAGTCTAAATGACCCCCGGGTCATATGTATAAAACCAACCAGTCTAAGGGTCTGTTCCCGGTTAAACCGGTTGAATTTTTACAACACTGATAAAGAGTGATTTAAAAGCATTGTTGGCTATACTTCTAATATAGAGTCAAATTCACTTTTTACTCTAAATTTAAAAATAAAAAATGTATCAAGGGCATTTTTTTATTGGACCTTTAACATAAAAAGTATAATTAAAGTAGAGAATCTATTGGATCCAAACCATTGGGTTAACACAAGCAAATACAAAAGACAAATATGAAGCTAGTACTTTTGGGGAACACATCATGAATTTATTGCTATGCTTTTTTTTTTCTTTTAATACTGAGGAGGGGGTTGTTTTTTCACCATTGCAGGTGGAGTGAAGGTCTCAAACCCAAGACCCTCCACCAAAAGTAAAGCCCCTTATGCCGCTATGGCAGAAGCTCTTGGCATCTTATTGCTATACTCTGAATCAGTGAATCAGACATAATCTAGGATGGATACTCTTGCCTAATAGGGTCAACACTAACTTCAAATCGCTGCCTACTAAGCATGGCATGGATTATGGAGCATAAACTAGATAATTCTAAAATTACCAATTTACAATTATGTGGTGAATGATTTACATTATAGAGAAGAAAAAGCAACACAAGTAAATCATGGGTCAATTGAAGACAAAAACAAAAAAAAAAAAAAACAAAAAACAAAAATACCTAATGAAATCAGTGCAGAAGAATCTGTCATCAAAACTAGACATGCACTATAAAAGTATATGTACTACGTACATATACGAAGTATAAATTAAGTATTTAATTAGACAACAACAAAAGGCTGAAGCAATTATAGAAAGTATAGTTAGGAGCTATTTACTTGATGGAGAGGTTAGCTTATTGTCTTCAGAATCATGTTTTAGTGAAGAATCTCCGCCCATTAATTCCTGAAAACCTTCAACCTTCATTGGCGGGGCCCTAGCAATGATCATATTCCTGCATGCAAACAAGCTTTACTTAGTTCTGCATGTACTTTAAATCTTCAAAGTGAAAATTTAAGTTTTGTGAAACTTCCTTACGGTGTCTGCATTTGCTGAGCTTGCATTGATGCCAACTGCCTAAATTGATTGTTAGGTTGAGCTTGGAGATTTGTCATCGCAGCTAGTTGCTGCTGCCGGAACTGCATTTGTGCATTTCTAGAGAGGATGGGATTGAAGGCATTACCATCTGATGGCAATTCTGGCGGGTTTTCAAGCTTGACTTGGACAAGTGGTCTGTCCTTATCCATATCCATTGCGGGGCGAGGAGTGGCTGGTTGGCGCCTACGTATTTTCTCCAATTGCTGCTGCTGAAAGGCCAAATTTTGGGGATGAACTATCTGCTGCATCTGTGGATGCATTTGTCTTGGTATTTGTAGCTTCCAAAGATTGCAATATATTTATATCAGCAATTTTATAACATAATAAGATGAAAATGCGAAGGTCTATGTGTTATCAAGGGCATCTAGGTAATGGAGGCATCCCTCCTATTTCAGTCATACATAGGACCCCTGACACTGATTAAAGCATTGTTCTGCGACAACTCACTTAAATGACAAACCAAAGATGCTACCTATGTTGCTTGGACAAGGATACAGGTACCTGCCATAGGTACATACCTAGAGGCCCGACACCTTGTTTTTTAAAATTTATGGTACGTTGGTACGGCTAAAATGAACACAAAATTAGGGTACAGATACAGAAATACGTCTATATATAAAAATGTAAATATTTTAAAATGACTATAAGGCCTTGATCTTGGTTGAGAATCTAGAAACACTCAAGAGGATTCTAAATTTGATATAAACTCTTCTTGATCTCCTTGAATTTTATCAATTCTCTTTTATGTAATTTCATTTTCAAGTAAATCTTCTTGATGATAAAACTAAATAGCAAGCTACAGGTATAGTATTAGGAGAAATTAGGAGTATCCACTTTTAAAGTAAAGGATTTAGCACATAATCCATACCCATAACAGTGTCATATCCGAAGGGTACGGGTACTTCAAAAATGAAATGTCCAAGTAACATATGCTAGAGTATAGACCAGGTGAAAACTATTATGGTTTTAATAAGAGCATAATAGCAAAAATTATGAAGACTCAGCTAATGGATAGGTAATTTCAATTACAAAGAATTTGAAAAAAATATTAAAAAAAAAAACAAGAAATCACCAAAAGTAACCGCAAACCATTTTCGATGACTCCTTGGGATCAATTTTGTAATTTACTTCTCCATTTTCTTTTCTTTTATTTTTTATTGAGAATGAAACAGGTGGGTGTGGGGGCCTCTTGGCTTATTAAATTGAGCAGCAATATTTCTATCAAAATGCTAAAACAGATGGACATCTATACATGCCAGAAAGGAGACCTTCAAATCACTGTTCTCTTTTGAAACAAATAAACTTTCTAACCGCGCAGAAAGAAGAAAAAATGCAAAGTGGAAAGCCAAAGAGGCAAAATGAGACAGTATAAAGGAACCTATATATAGATAGCACACCTGCTGAGTTAGCCGCAGGTTGCTCTGGTGCTGAGGCTGCAACTGTGACTGGATTCCATGCATTTGTTGCTGAGTTGGTTGGACAATATTCCTAGTTCCATCCTTAACCAGCTCCATCAAAATGCCAAGATTACTTGCAACCAAATAGAACTAGTCAGTTGACCATCACAGTACTAATATTGTCAACTCCATACTAGATAAACACGAGTATATATTCACACAATAAGGTTTATATCCTATACAGAGAAATGAACAAAGACTTCCTCAATCAAGAAATAGTCATATTGCTTGCAGTGTCCTCATCAAATACCACATGAAGATAGTTCAACATTCATAGTGTCATCGATTAGACATATCAACTGATTACCTTAATAGCGGGGTGCTCCAGCAGAATCAATAATTATATCTATGTCAATAATAAAGTTAATTTTGCACCCTAATAACTTCTTAGAGGTGAATTCCATTGTATATTGGCTCATTCAAAGCATCATAGCAAGGAGTGAGCATTCTGTTTTGAACCAAACCAAATTTATAAAAACCAAACCAATGTTAATTCATAGAAACTGAACCAAACCTAATAATATTTAGAATTGAACCTAACTGAACCGAAATATTTCGGTTCGATTCAGTTTAATCTGTTTTGTTAATTAATTAATTAAATTTATATAAAGTATAATTATTACTATATTTTATCAATTATAATATATTAGAACCAAACACCATAACTTTATTAATTATGATAAAATTAAATCAATTCAAATAACTTTATCAATCATAATATATAAGTTATAATTAAATAATATAACTATAAATTACTGTAAATTAAGATAAAATAGCATAAATTATGATAAATTGATATAATTGTTACTTTATCAACTACCATAATTATCATAAATTAAATTTAATTACCATAACTTTATGAATTATCATAAATTAAAATCAATTATCACAACTTTATAAATTAGTATAAATTAAAAATTAATTATTATAGTTTATTAGCTACTCCAAATTAAAATTAGTTAACATAAATTAAAATAAGTTTTTACACTTCATGACTTTATCCTACTAGAAATCAAAATAAAATATTATAAACTATAGTTTTTTATCTAAAAATTATAATAAATCATTAAAATATATATATAATATATAAATAAAATTTCGGTCGGTTTGGTTTAATCGGTTTTTGAATATTTAAAACTGAATTGAATAAACCAAATTTTAAATAGAAAACGGAACGAATTGAACCGAATAAACCGAATTCAATTCAGTTCGTTTTTGCTCACCCCTAATCATAGCCATGGATCATGGTCTCACACATAAATAGATTTTGACATAATATCAACTCCATCTGCAATTCAGCTTCTCAGGCCACTAGATTTTCCCAGGTTTTTACCGCTTAAGGCTAGTTTGATTAACACTTACAGCTAACATTAAATCATTTTATCTGTCGGGCTTAGTTATTTAGCAGCATATAATTCATTTATAAAGCTGGACGCCAGCTGCAAACTCAAACATTCAATGCACAGACACAAAGATTATGCGATAACAGCTAGAGGAAGTAATGTAGTTCCAGTTGAATTCCTTGAGCCATATGCGTCATTGCTTTCCTATTCGTGTGATGCTATACATCTATGCTTTCGTTTATTGTGAGAGATAGCTAGTGAAAAGAATATGACAATTTGTGAAAAACAAGAAACTAGAAGGATTAAAGCATCTTGAAAAAAGAATCTAAACAAAAAAGTCAAACAGAATTTTATGAAATTACTTCATTGACAATCTTCGAATGAAAGTTAAATAACAGTACAAGCTCAATTGAAGTGCATATGGTGCACATGCATAATAACATCCTTTAAAGATGATAGATAAAAAATTTTTTAAAAAAATGCAAAAACAAAAACACACAAGAAATATTTGAAACTCACCTATACCCTGATGTTTGAAGAAACATTTTAAGCAGGTCAGTTGCTGAAAACTGTTTCCTATAACTATCAGCAAGAACTTTCAAGATATGGCCTAGTTTAGATATATGACAACTAATCATTTGAGATAAGACTTCCATTGGAACTTCTGATGCACTGTCAAAACCCACTCGTGTCAACATGCGAGCCACTACCTTCTGAGACATCTGTGATGCTTGCTCTTGACCAAGAAGTATCCTATTTCCTTCAGACCCATTTTTTCCACGATGTAAACTTCCCCCCTGCTCCACACTAATGCCTAGCCTCTCTATCACAACAGAATTCCTGGTCTGAGGCAATGTATCAAGAACTCCATGGAATTCGATTTTCTGATTATTTTGTGTTCTAGTTATCAGTGGAAGTGCACTATCAGGTACACAATTTAACGTAGACATTGTTTCTGGAAGAAATACATCATTATCAACAGAATTAGTACCATCTAAAACAGAACCGGGATGCATACTGGGCACAAATGTAACACGCCTTCTCTTATGCTTGTCAACAAGTCTACGATAAGTAGACATTTCCTCAGGCGAACGTTTGTCTGACTCTCTGTCCCCACATGATAACCTATATGGTCTACTAACTTTATACTTCTCTAAAAACAAATTGTACCATGTTTCAGGCAATTCATCATTCTTGAACCTCTGGGGTACGCTGTCCATTTCAGACTCACCATATCTTGACCCAATGCCAAAAGCAGATTTAGAATGGCTCTGCAAACCCACTCAATGTTGTAAGACAACCAGCAAAAACATGCAAACAATGTTCAGAAAACTCATCGATATATAAGTTAAGCAAAGCATTCGGAGTTTCAGAGAAAGCATTCATAATTTGACTGGTAGCAGAAGACAAAAATTGCAGGTGCAGATTTTTCCACTGTTGCTTCATCAATGCCTAGGATTTGTTGGATTCCAGTGCCATAGACATATAGATGAGAATTGAATTTTTGGATTAAAAGCTAAACTTTCACAAAATGACAGTAAATAATGGGAATGCTCATACTGCTAGATATCAAACCAATAGACAGAGTTAAATGTTTCATCTTTCATAATGGTGTTTGAGTGCTGTAAACTTTCCATTTACTTAATCAACTCTACCTTCAAGTGTAAATAGTAACTTGTAAATTAGCTTCATTTGCAACAGCTAACTCTAAATCAACATCAGCAATTACAATTAAAATAAGAATACAAATCATCAATGCGCTTAGTTTTTAAAACCTTAGATAGTGCTCCGTTAGGCCCAATACCAACACCTTCTCGCCGGTGATCACCGTCCTCCAGGGTAAAGTAAACATCATCACCATGCAGCTGCAAATCTAAAAATCCAAAAGATCAAAATTGCACTTGTAAACAGTTAGTACCAATAGAAGAACTGACTCTACAGACTCACAATTTGGATTGAGCTTCGAAACCGCAAAGGAAGAAGAGGCATGCGAGGGAATATTGGAAGAGAGAAAGAGAGAGACAGCAGCTTTGTCAAACAAGAGAGCACGTGCCCGGAGCTGGAGGTGGATCTGAGCCTTGGATTTGAGCTCGTCGGCACGCATGAAGGCGTCCCAGGAGGAGGGAGAGGAAAGGAAGTGAACGAAGTTTGAGTAGAGGGAGTCGCCAAGCCACATCCGCCATACGCCCACCGTCTCCAGTTTGCGTGCTAGCTCGAAGCCCCGGCCGTCGTCGCCGAGCAGACACATTTTTCTCGGATACAGATTACTGAGTTTGGTTCTGAGTTGGAACTGGAAAAATCAAAAAGCACAATTTGGGAATTAGGGTGAATTTGATGAGGCATAGCAAATTATAATAATTTAGTGTTTTAAATATTATTTATAATATAAAATTTTTATTTTAAAATTAAAATAATTTTTAAAAATTTTAATTTATTAATTTATATGATTGGAATGCCTTTAATAAAATTTATTTAAAAAAAATTTATATGGCGCATTTTAAAATCTTTTGAGGAATTATTCAATGCGAAAAGTATCAAATATTTGCAGTGAACTAGTTTATATGGCCCATTTAAAAATTTTTGGAGGAATTATTCAATGTCAAAAGTATCAAATATTTGCAGTGAACTAGTTTATATGGCCCATTTTAAAATTTTTGGAGAAATTATTCAATGTGAAAAGAATCAAATATTTGCGGTGAACTAGTTTATATGTTCCATTTGATTGGCTAATTTTGTGAACGCGGAGTTTCTTGATTGATTTGATTCGTTCATTCGTGAAGAGATAGTAAGTACAAGCTTCCCTTTCAATGGAGTGAAAAAGAATTAATTTTATTTATAGTTATTTAATTTTGATATTATTACTGTAAAATTATATAATTTTTTTATCTCATAAAAGTTATTTAATTGTAGTTTAGTTTCATTAAAATTACTTTCAGTGATTTTTCAGCGGTTAATAATCAGAAAAGTTATGTTAGTATCTTAGTTAACATATGAGGCATGTCACATCACTGTACAGATCAAATAAAGTTATGACATCCTAATTGACATCATTTTTAATTTATGATACCGATATGCATATTGAGTTGTAAATATATATAGTGCTGCTCTATTTGACCTGTACAGTGATGTGGCGTATTTTATGTCAACTGAAATGGTATCATGATTTTCTAGTTATTGACTGTAACACCCTCTCATATAATTAGGATTAACTCACCTATATAAGCAAGTGTTATAAATTTTTCATTATTTAAAACTTGTGAAAATTAAATTTTTTTTTTTTCCTTATAATATTGTCTCTTAACATCATTTCATACAAATTTTTTTTCATGTTATCATATTAACATATTAATCAATATTTTATATTATACATAAAACTGTCATTCATCCAATAAAATAAATTTGATTTGAGATAGACTGACCCGATATTTACAAAATTGTATCATACTTAAATACATATTCTTTAATCCAATAGACATGTACAAAACCAACTACTCATATCTCATATGACATATAACAAAAATAAAAATGTCACGATATCACCGACTCCAAAGATCTACACTATAGTCTCTGATAGACTTTTTTCTCTTTAGTTAACTTCCTCTATTTACCGGCTCCAAACCTGCGTGCAAGAACACTCACATGCTAAGCAACCTAATACTTAGTGATACATATATGCATATAAATTCATGCAATCATGAGATGACATATCACATGTATATTTATACTCATGTCAAAATAATATTTAACATATATAAAATATACATTTAAAATGCTATATATATATTTGCCCAAAATCATATAATCATTTAATAACATACATATTATATTTATTTCATATCATCAAATTATGTATATATATATATCTATGAAATAACAATCAAAGTGAATATATCGGTCATATTAACAATTAACCATAAATTATTCATAATCAACTGAACCTAAGAACATTATACATTCTTATGTCACATATCATAAAATATTCAATAATCATATAACAAGTCGTTATTTCCATTTTATTCAATTTATTTAATTAACCAATAGCACATTTACTCAAAAACTTGATTAACTGGATAACAGATTGTGAATAGGAGAGCTCTCCGAGTTTAAGCTACCCTATTCACCTATCTGTGTATTCCTATAATTATGCTCATTACGAGCTTGAGTTAAGGGCGCTCTTCGAGCTTAAGCCACATTGACTTAATAACATGATTAAGTTGCTAGCATAATGGATAAGAGCGCTCTTCGAGCTTAAGTCACCTTGCCCAATAATTAAGAATCATATAGAAATTTCCTACGGTACAGTAAAAGACCCTAAATGACATGTTATCTATCATAAGTCTTGTCATTGTAAAGAGGAATGAGCAATTATACATATTCATAATTTATTTCAACACAATAGGTTTATAATTTTATCTCATTCCATACTTGCGTATCATATGATATAATTTACTTTACTAGGGCTTATAAACCTCATATAAAATACATAATTATATGCAAAGAAAGAAAACTCCAACAATTTAACATGTATATATATGTCACACAATATTTAAGAGACCAAATTCCTAATATTCATTTCCATTAGATTTCTACCATGATATTGGAATACATTTATCACCCATTTAGGAACTGAATTATATCTCATGGTCTTCTAAGAAGTTTTAGATTAATGTCTTAGTTTTCATATGTAATAATAATCACATAAATCCGAATTTTATAGCATAAGTTAAAGCTTAAAATTACAAGTTGCTCATTAAAAATTTGCCCATGCGACTTTTGTAGCCCATTTTTGGCCTATTTACACATAGAATTCGAATCTAGGTTCTTCATGAAAGTTTTAGCTCTATGTGTATAGTTTTATTTCCAATTAGTTTCATGCAAATTCGAGTTATATAACATGAGTTATGACTAAAGGAATCAGGGTTGTTCCACAGAATTCCAGCATCATCACAAAATACCATAGTTCACCAAAAATTAGATTAAATTCATAGACATCCCCAATAGTCAAAAATCATTATAATTATCATTTCCAATATCATTATCATGCCAATTATTATCTTAAGATATAACAACCACCATTTCAAAAATGCAATTGGTATGAGTTTAGGAATAAACATGCATATATATATACTAACCTCAAATGGAGCCTTAAAAACATTAAGCCTTAAAAACATTAAGCCTTCAAGCTTGCTTTTCTCTTTGGGGGTTACCACCACCCTCTCTATCGCCTAACAAGACATCAACATGCCTCTTTTAGGCCAAAGAACAAACATATGTAGCATAACTCTACTCTTTAAATATAAACCCAACTTTAACTATCAAACTATCTTTTTTAACTCAAAATCCATGTAAAGTTTCTTCTTTAACTAATCTAGATTCTAAAAGGAAGAGTTTGAGCTCTTCAAAACCATAGCTTGACTAAAGAACTAACCCATATAAAATGGGTCTCCACCAAGCACAAAAATGGTAGAAAACAAGAAGACGAGATGTTTTTAGCTTCACTTACTTCTTCCTTTACTAAAGACAATGTGAATTTTGGTGTTTAGCTTCTTCATTCTCAAGAAAATGGCTTATTTAGCTTCAACAACTCCCTTTTTTTACTTTTCTAAAGGGGATTTGAGCTATATAAGTGATTTTTCCTTTAGTTTTGGATGATTTTGGGTTCTTTTGAGTAAAAGAAGATAGAAAGATGGGAGGAGTGAAGAGGGAGCACGAATTTGGGTGGAAAAGTTAGGGTTTGAAATTGATATTAATGAGAAAGAAGGAAGGAGAAGGATGGGTTTTATATTTTGGTAAAGATGTCACTTTGGTCCCTCCTTGTTTTTGCCAAATACCCACTTAAATCCTTGGCTTTTACTTCTTTCTTATAACTTTTCTCAACTTTATATTTTTTAATTAAATCACCCATAACAAAAATAAAATATTTTATTAATCTTTAAATCTCAATTTTAGACTCTGATAATATTAATTGCAGTAATTAAACAAATTAATTATCCGAACCTAAATTACGAGCATTACATTGATTGCTGAAAAATTGCCAAAAGTGATTTTATTGAAACTAAATTACAATTAAGTGACTTTTATGAAACAAAAAAATATATGTAACTTTACTGTAATAATACCAAAATTAAGTGATTATAGATGAAATTAGCCCGAGTGAAAAGATATCTTAGAACATAAAGTGCGATAATATATTTTGGAGATTAGTTCTTTGAAAAAAAAAGTATATTTGTCATTTGATTTTTTTTATATATTGAAAAATTGTACATTTGATAAAATTATTGTACGGTTCACAATCCCATTATATAATTTTTTTGATATTATTACAGTAAAATTATGTAATTTTTTTTGTCTCATAAGAGTTATTTAACTATGGTTTAGTTTTAGTAAAGTCACTTTCCGTGATTTTTCAGCAGTCAACAACTGGAAAAGTCGTGCTAACATCTCAGTTGACACATAAAACACGCCATATCACTGTACAGGTCAAATAAAATGTTATTGTATAAATCAAATAGAATTCTGGCATCCTAATTGACATCTTTTTAATTTATGGTATTGTCATAGATGTTGAGTTGTAATAATATATAGTGATCTATTTGACTTGTATAGTGACGTGACGCATTTCATGTCAACTGGGATGCTATCACAACTTTTTCGGTTATTGACTGTTGAAAAATCACAAAAAGTGACTTCATTGAAATTAAACTACAGTTAAGTGACTTTTATTAAACAAAAAATTATATAACTTTACGGCAATAATACTAAAATTGAGTATAGATGAAATTAATCCGAATGAAAAGATATATTAAAACATAAAGTGCGATAATATATTTTGGAGATTAGTTCTTTGAAAAAAAAAAGTATATTTGTCATTTAATTTTTTTATATATTGAAAAATTGTACATTTTATAAAATTATTGTGTGGTTTCACAATCCAATATTATAGAAATAAATATTTTAAATTAAATAAGTATTTTGTATTTTTAATATTAAACAAAAATAATATTACATTTAGAGAATTTTATGTCATCCAATGAGTGAATTACATTGATAGTACTCCAATTATTTAACTTATAATAACTCAGTACCTAAACTATTATTTATAACAGAAAATTTCTTAAAGTTTAATTTTATAACATAACAGTACCTATTATCAAAATTTGTAAACAATTTAATAGAATATCGACGTAGACTTTCCACACAAAAAGTTTCGCATGTAAATGTCATGTGTATAAAATAAGTCACAAAAAATTTTCACATTTCCACGCTTTCTGCCACTTTCCATCAAACCAAATATAATCAAATATTCCGTTAAATAGTGAAAAGTTTTCGTAGAATCCATTTCGTACACATGTCATTTGTACATGAAACTTTTTTACTTCAGCATTCCACTAAATGATTTAATAAATTTAGAAGGTATACTTTTATAGGGTAAATTTCGCCAATGGTACTTCAATTATGTAAATTGTAATAATTCGGTATCCAAACGATTATTTGTAACACAAAAATACTCAAATTATGTAAATTGTAACAAGTAAGTACTTCAAAAATGATTTGTAATACAAAAGTTTCTCAACTTTTATTTTGTAACTAAATAGTATTTTTGTTTTCAGCTATTATAGTTCGTTTAGCATAATATTTAGAAAAAATACTTTTCAGAAAAAAAAGTTTGTATTTTTAATTTTTTTTTAGTTTTGAAAACTGTTTTTGGTAGACACAATAAATAAATGTTTTTTTTTCGGAAGTAGATTTGAAAAGAAAATAATTCTTAAAAAATTAAAAAAATTAGTCAATTAAATCAAAAAATTCAAAAGAGAGTTGGGTTGAATTTATGAACACTCAACAATACTCTCAAATACCTTCTTAGTCTTTCTAACAGAAATATGATATAAAATATTCAGATAAATTTTAATAAAAATAAAATTAGTTGTAATACCCAGTCAGCAAAATTGAAATTTATCTGATGTAGATATTATAGCTAATTTATTTTTATTAAAATTTATTTGATGTAGATATTTCATATCACACTTATGTTAGGGAGATCAACAGTTAAAGATGAAAGTACTATTTAGTTACAAAATAAAAATTGAGGTACTTTTGTGTTACAAAATAAAAATTGAGGTACTTTTATGTTACAAATAATTTTTGAAGTACTGAGTTGTTATGATTTACATAATTTGAGTACTTTTGTATTATAATAATCTTTCAGATACTATGTTATTACAAGTTATATAATTGGAATACCATAGGTGAAATTCACCCTACTTTTATGTTACAAAATTAAAGTTTATGGAGTTTTTTTGTTACAAATAATATTTTAAGTACTTAATTGTTACAAGTTAGATAATTGGAGTACTATTGGTATAATTCACCTGCCATCCAATAATCTCTCTATTTTCGTCCTTACTTATCTCACTCCCTAAAATTTCCATTCTCATTCTCAGATTTAAGAGTTTCAAGGAACTTTTAAGTAATATTTTATTATTTCTTTTTTTTGTTATTTTTTCTCTCTTTCCTTTTTTTTGTCTCTTACTTTCTTATTTCATTTTTTAAGATAGTTTTATAATAAAAAATTGAAATAAATAGTGAAATAAGAAATATTATTAAAATGTACACAATTTTCAAAACAAACAAAAATAGGCAATAAATTTTTTATATTATAATAAGCACTACAAGAAATTATCGAAATAGCGACAAAATATTAGCGACGAATATAGTATGTTGCTTATAGCGACATATATATTAATAATAATCCAATACAATTAGCAACAAAACAACAATAACATAGCGACAAAAATTAGTGACAGATTCCCAGGCCAGCTAAGTTTGTCGCTATATAAGGCACCAATTTTTAGTGATAAATGAATGAGGGAATAGTGACATAAGCATTTTGCGATGGACTAAATCCATCGCTAAAAGAGCGGAGAGATTTGAGTGTGTATATTGCTTATTAGCGATGAATGAAGTCATCATAAGTGATATAGCGACGAATATTTTTCCGTTGCAAATCTATCACTAATAAGTGACACACAACGTTTGACTTATTAAATATTTAGTGATGGATTGGCCATCACAAATCCGTCACAACCCTTAAGGTCATTTTGCACGCATTTCCTTCCTCTCCCCCCTTTTCTTCCCCAAATCTCTGATGCCTTACATTATTTTGGTATACAGCCCCCTCCCCATAGACCATCTCTCTCTCTCTCACTAATAGCTTCCTCCCAACCCGTCCTTAGCCTCATTTTGGCACAGTTGGCATCTCTTCTCTAGCAACAGGCCTCTCCCTCTATTTAAGGTAAATATTCTCGCCTCTCTATCTTTCTTCACCATCATTTATTTCTTCCAACTTGTAATTTTTCTTTGATTTCTTAATATTTCAATTTTTTTCTTGTTTGGATTTCTAGGTTTTTACAATTTTTTTGTTTAGGTTTCTAGGTTCCTTGTTTGGGTTTTTAGGTAAGTATATTGATAAAGAAAGATTGAGCAAAAAATTTGGGTATGTATATTGATAAAGAAGGATTGAGCCAAGTCCTTGGAATTTTTCAAAATCCTGGAGAATTTGTCTCAGATTCTTTACTATTATGCGTGCTTATAGTTGTTTCTAATTTGCATTTTTTTTATTGAGATTTAGTTTAGGCCAAAAAAAAAATGTTAGAATTCACTCTAATTATTGAGAACAAAAAGTTTTTGGATTGCCCTCTGTAGTTGTAGTTTGTTATGAGTGATAAATTCTACTTTTGTTGTTTTTTTCTCTTTTAAGAATGCTTGCTTGGCACATACATGTTACAAACTTCTCATCTAAGTTGATGGTTGACCTTCATGGCTTTACAGGAATTTATTGTACCCAAACATCTTTCCTTTTTTTCCTCAATCAACACAATTGAAACTTTGATTAGAGTATTTGTAATGCTGTTGAGATGGATTTTAGTTCAAAATCTATCTCAGTAGGATGGAAATTTTACCCTTTTTTAGTTTAAACTTAAACAATTAGGAAGTAGAATTGTGCTTCACTTGTTTAAGACCCTACAATTTAAGGGGTTAGGTTAGATAAAGAAAAAGATTGATCATCACTTAAATGCCAAAACTTTAGGGATTTTTCAATGATGCCCACTCTAAATAATTGCTTAAAATTTCCCTATATTCTAGTTGTGGTATAATAGTGGCAAAAAGTAGTCAACCAACTAGTTAATAAAATTAAGCCATGATTGCACCTCTACTTGTGTTAGGCTCAAATTTTATTATTTTTATCAAAGTGACCATATTTGCAAATTCAGTGGAGATTTATTGGTAAATTCAGTAGGAAAAAAAATTTAGAAGAATAGTAGCATCTACCCTTGCCATTAACAACTAAACATTAACAACAATTCACTAGATTAAAGTTATTATTTAAAGTTTGGTGAATGGTAGACTAAGAAGAATGTGCAAAAAACATATTAAAAGAGACAAATAGATGGATAATTGATGGGAGAGTAACAAAGAATTGTAGGAGATTTCAGTAGAATCCACACTAGAGGCATTCTATCACTATTTAGAGTGCAGGATTGAGAATCAGAGCCACCCTCATTCATCATCATAGCCCTTAAAACTGCAAAAACTATGTGAATATAAGTCATTCGATTCTTAGCAAGAAACCATATGAGACCCATTAGTTGGCGATCTTTGTTGTGCATGAAATTTTAGAGTATTGCATAACAAAAATTTTAATGATTAGACTAACTCACATTTGGTGCATGAAATATTAAATGATCTCCTAACCAATAACTGTTTGTTACAACTTCCAATCAAAATTTGACATAACACTTTCCAATAATATTTGCAAATCAAACCTAAAGAACACACAAAAATAAATTCAAATAACTTCTTAACAAATTCAGCTCTAACATTTTACTCATCGAGAGATCACATACATGAATCATTTTTCTCATAGTTCCATTTTGTTCTGTTTAAGACCATTTTTTTAATAATATTATTGTGATCAGTGTTGCACTCTTTAGCCAATTACTATTTTGGGAGCTGAGGCATAGGGTTGTTTGAATATGAAGTTTTTTAAATGATCTTCTCATTTAACAATTGAGAAAGCATGCAAAAGATTATTAAATGGTTGATATCCTTCCTTAAAATGCTAAGTGTGATCTTTCAAACTCATCTTTGTTAAAGAGTTTATTGATAGGTTGATTCTGTGAGCTAAAAGTGTGGTTCACATCCATGTCCACAGCTGGTATATACCTATGGTCAAATTATTTGAATCACCTGACTATCTTGAAAATTCTTAGCACATATTAACTGTGAATGGAAATATATTGTCTATCAACTATCATGGTTGAAATTTCTGACCTTGTTCTCTATGACCCCAAATTACCAATTATTATAATCCAGCCCAAGTTTATCATAAAGTATACTATTTTCTGAATGTTCTTACTTATATCCAAAACCTTTCTTTGCAAAGGGTATTTGATTTATTATGGGATTCACAGTTGAGATTAGCAAATGTTGCAAATACAAGCCTTTGAGGGCTCATCATTACAGGATTTGCAGAAGGTGTGTTTCGAAATGGTAGATAGAGTTACGTTCTTTTATTTTAATTATTCATTTTGAGAATTTTAAATTGACAATTGAATGGATTCTCATTTCTTTCCAAAACTGTATATAGGATCATCACTGTTTATGGATAAAAAATTGTGTTGGTCATTGGAACTATAAGTCCTTTTTCGTATTAGTTTTATATATAACTCTAGCAAGCATTTACTCTATGGTAGGCTTGCTACTTTATTTCTCTTCCTACTTCCTGCTTGTTCTAGCATAAGTTAAATTATCTCAGGTTATGATACAAGCTCCTGGTCCTGGCATGCTTATGCTATGTTAATCAGCAGTGTATTCTAAAAGAAGAACTCCCCTAAAGATTTTTTATGTAAGTGGATACTATTTCAATCCTATATGGTAATTTAACTAATGTCTACCTTGACTGCATTAGTTGGTTTCATCAAATGCTATTGCAGAAGATGTATGAGAGAAGCACCAAAATGGCACTTTACCTTATTAGTGAAAAAGAAAAGCCAGAGATAGGTGTACTACAAATTATATGCTATCTAAATGTTTTATCTGCTTGCATATATTAAAATTATGCACTCTAGATAGATTTAGCTTCATGACTTTCCTCACTTAGATCATAATTTCTTCTCTATATGCTTCTAACATATAAGTGTGCCACTTTTATATCTTTTATAAATTACTAAAAAGTTTTGATTGTGGTATTATTTTAGATGGTATTTGGAGCAATGGTGGTGGCCTTAAGTGCAACACTTGGAACACTCTTAGATTGGCATTTGTACCTTTTCACACATAATATGACAACCATTGAGGTAAATTTTCAGATTTAAAATTTTGGTATATAATGAAGATGGTATAAGTCTAGATTTTACCTTGAACTTGATGCCCTTCTACAATGCATTACCTTGATAATAATTTGAAGCAGTTAAAAATTGGTAACAAAATTTATTGCAATTCTTATTATTGGTCAGATGAGCCATTTTTTGGTTACTAAATTAAAGTTCAAGCAAAATTAATTAGTCCATATATCTTTTACATTGTCAAAATAGTACTCACATAGAAATTGATGTGGATATTAAGTAACCCCTTTGGAAAAGTATATTCTAATTTGTATTCATTAAAGTACTTAACTAATTAATAAGAGCCTAGGCCTGGCAACGGGGTGAAGAATCTCTATTCTCTACGGGGCTTTGCCCAAAATGCGACAGGGATTCCCTGACTCGCTCCTCCATGGGGATGGGGGAAATTTCTTCCTTGTTGAGGGGGGTGGGGCAGGGATGGAGAGGATACTCCCTGCCCCGTGGAGATCCCCGTCCCCGACCTCATGAGGGCTTGCTAATTATAAATACTTTTTTAGTCTTAATAAAAGTAAATGAGAGTATAATTTATACAATTAAATCTAATCTAATAATGTACCTTTTATATTATTTAAAAAATATATCCAATATAAAATTTAAAAACACTTGAAAAATTAATATTAAAAATTGAAAAGTTCGAAACATGTAAGAGTTTATCTCATATAATATTTAAAATAAGAAAAAAATTATTCTTTATTAAATGCTCAAATAAATTATGGGATCAATTTAATCAATACTATATAAAAGATTTGTATTTGATATTGTTAAATTAATAAGGATTAAATTACTAATTAACTTAATTTAAATATAAATTAGCCTTCTTTTAAAATTATTTGTAAATAGAAATCTATAAAAATTATAGCATATAAAATTCATAATAAATTAAATTAATTAATGATAATTTATTATATAAGTAATAGATTCTATTACAAAATTGTATTTTAAACATTCTTCAGATGTACGCAATTATTTTAAAATAATTTTTTGAACTTGAAAAAAATTTAGTGGGGATGGGGATCCCCGCGAGCTCGACCCTATTGAGCTGTTTGAGGCTACACATATTAGACAAATATCTGATGGCCGACAGTACATTGATATGCGATCTAAAGATGTTACTATAAGACTCAAATTGCAACTGTTTTATATATGTTTTCCTACTATCCTCGAATGATCTTATTTTTAATATGTGTTATTTTCTAATTACAGGATCGCTACCATTCGCTTTTGAAATATGCTTCCCAGCTAGCTGAGGGATCTACAGAGCCATATGAGCCTGACACTACTGAGTTATTCCTCCAGGCTACAGGTGGAGAGAAGAAGCGCAGAATATATGGCATAGGTTCTAAGGTACCAACTTTCTTCAGTCATGCTTTATCTTGCAGCTCCACAGTCAGGTCTCAGGCTTCTGACATCCTTAGTCCTATTAAGACACGAGTTGTGGAGAAGATGCAACGTCATATGCAGTCAATGTTAAAGGAAGAGAAGGTGGTCCTCCGCACATAAGTCTGACATCTCATCAGAGAGGTTCTTACAAAGTTTCTAAGCACATCTTCCTTTGGTAAAGCACAACAGCAGCAATAAGACTAGTAGTATCAGGACTGCAATTAGTACTTTTTTCTATTTTTTCTTTAAATGTTTGGATTTCTTGACTAAAATATACTTGAATAATACTTTATATTTATTACGGAGTTGGATTTCAGTTTTAATTTATTATATTAGATTTCAAGTTCAAATTTTAAAAGTTAATTATTTTTTATTTAAAGTATTAAATATTAAATAAAATTTTAGATGGATTAGCGACAACTATTTTTGTACCCAATAAATAATTATAAATAATTCAGCAAAATTAGCAACAAATTAATCCATTACTATTTATCTCACTAAATTAAGTGAGAGATTTGGACACTCATATTTGGCGAGTAACTTATTCGTTGCTAATCCATCACAAAATTCAATGATTGATTAAGTCCCTTGCTATTTTTATTGCGAGGAGGATTTTAGCGAAGGACGTGGTCCGTTGCTAAATACATTTAGCAATGGAATTGGTGACCTTTAGTGACGGATTTGTCTGTCGCTAAATTGTCATTTTCTTGTAATGAAAGAGTGAAATAGGGAGCATTGTTGAGGATCCTTTAAGAGCCAAAACCATGTGATTTGTTATCATTATATGATTTTTTTTAATCTTTATAGTTTTGAGACTGCCATTGGATTTCCAACGATAGCCTTACATTCTTTATTTTGTTTTATTTGTTAGTTTTAATAAATATATATTGTTACATATCTATTTTATATCTCTTTTTCATTTTTTTTCGTACAAATATCAAGTTAATCTATTAACCACTACTTAATCCTTACAACTTATCAATTTAATCACAAGCACAAGCTATAGAAAGAATAATTGTCATGTAATAGTCCTTAATTGTTACTAACTCTTATGACCTCGGGTAATGAAGAGATTGGATAACTATAGAAGGTCAAACCAAGAAAAGAAGGGTTAAGATGCAAAGTGGGTCAACTAAGGGTAATATCAAGGTAAGCTATAAAAGCAATCCAAAAAGGGGTAATCCTAGTGTCTCTCTCATCTAAATGTCTGGACAATATAAAATTGTAGCCTTAATCAGTATTTGAATGCAAATTCTAGAGTAATCATGTCATATTTGAATTTATCCACACAAGAGAAAGAACAAGAAGAGCTCAAAAGTGATGATAGCTCTATAACGGAAATCTCACGAAATAATAAGTGGGTGGTATGTGCAAGTGTTAGGGATTCAACGCATAACCATTGACACATCCAAACTCCTAGCCAAATTAAATTACTAGCACTCTATATTTGAAGCAACACGTGACCAAATTAAGAAATATTTTACCAAAAATGTGTTAAAGGAATTGTGATTATCCTAAGCTTATCAATCATGTAACTCAATTTAAGGCACAACTTACCATTCATTCATTAGTTATCATAGAAGATAATTGAAACAAGGCTAGTCAAAAGAGTTTCTATCATACAAATTTTTTTAGACACAATTAACACTTAAACAATTAATTACCAAAAGCTAAAGACTCATATAACACACGAGAAACAAAAACATATATGCCTCTTTCCATAGACCAATCTGTATAGACTCATACCTATGAGAGTTTTGTACGCTGTCTGTTATGCCCATAAGGCATCATTCAACTTCATAGCCTAATCCTTGCTCGAGGGACACACCATTTTCTCCAAAATAAACTTGATTTGTCTATTACTCACCTCAATTTGACCTAAAGTTTGAGGATGGTAAGGCATTGCCACTTGATACTTGACATCATACTTCTTTAGATCCTGTCAAACATCTTATTACAAAAATGGCTTCCCTCGTCACTAATGATAGCTTTGGGGTACCGAACCTACTAAAATTGACAAACTTAACAACCACATTAGTATCATTAGTTCTAGTAGGGATAGCCTTTACCCATTTAGACACATAATATATAGAAACAAGTATATATTCAAAACTGTTAGGAGGGAAAAATGATCTTATGAAATCTATACCCCATATATTAAATAATTCAATAATAAGATTGTAAGTTTGAGGCATTTCATCCCTTTTACCTATTTTCCTACTTTTTTTGGCAATTATCACATTTTAAACAAAAATCATGGGTATGACCTTGTAGGTTGTTTTCTTACCACTAAAATGACCCCTACATTGAAGTTGATGGCAAAATGCAAAGATGCTTTGCTACTCTTCCTCTAGAACACATCTCCGGATGGTTTGATTAGCACAAATTTTGAAAAGATAGGAATTATCCCATAAATAATTCCTACATATAGACAAGAATCTCTTCCTTTCTTGGAAAGTCAAATCAGGCTTCAAAATTTCTCAATCGAAATAATTCACAATATTAGCATACCAAGGCTTATGATTGACAACAAATAAGTATTCATTAGGAAAAACTTCAACAATTGCCTTTTTAGAAGCTAAAGAGTCAATAATAAATCAACTAAGAAAGATGATGAGCAACTGAGTTCTCACTTCCCTTTTTATCTTCAATTTTAGGTCAAATTCATGCTATAAAAGCACCCACCTAATTAGTCAAGGTTTTGCGTCTGGTTTGGTCAAAAGGTACAAAGCTGCATGGTCAGTATGCACAATAACTTTAGACCTCAACAAGTAGGACCTAAATTTTTCTAAAGAAAACACAATAACTAGAAGTTCTTTTTTAATGGTAGAGTAATTAACTTAAGCGTCATCTAAGGTCTTACTAGCATAATATATAATATGTAAGGTTCTGTTAGCCATTTGCCCAAGCACAACCCCAATTGCATAATCACTCGCATCACACATGATTTCAAAAGTTAAAGACCAATCTGGTGCTATAATCATAAGAGCAATATTCAATTTCTCTTTTAAAGTACTAAAAGCCTCAAGACACTCATTATCGAACACAAAGCCAGTATCTTTAGCAAGAAAGTTAGTTAAAGGATGTGCAATCTTAGAAAAAATCTTTAATAAAATGCCTATAAGAACCAATATGCCCAAAAAACCTTCTAATACCCTTAACCAAAGTTGGTAGGGGCAATTTAAAAATCAAATATATTTTTGGCATTATCTACTTCAATTCCCTTATTTAAGACTATATGTCCCAATACAATGCCCTATTTAACCATGAAATGACTATTTTCCCAACTAAGAGTAAGATTGCTTATAATGTATCTCTTAAGCACACATGTCAAGTAATTCAAATATGCATCAAATGAGATGTCAAAAGCAAAAAAATCATCCATAATATACAAACACACAAACTCCAATAAGTGGTGCCTTCTCCATCTCAAACACATACAATCAATCACATAAAAACACAAAAAATAGCCCTAAAAACATTACAAATAATAATCACATCAAGTACAAATTGAGCTTGGGCCTAATTGGTTCTAAAAGTCATAAATTTGCCTAAGATTAGGATTAGCACAAGATAGTGATAATTGGAAAGAAGCTTAATCCTAATCCTTTGAATATGTGTTTTATATTGGGTTAGGATAGGAACAATCGCAATGATAGAACTTTTAGTTCTACTAGGATTAATATTGTTGTACTATAAATTAGAGTTGACAATTTTTGTTATGTCATGCACACCAATGTTTAATTACCAAAATCATCTAGTTGATCATCCTCAGGATGTTTAACGGATCTGTTGAACTAAAATATCAAATTCAACAGATCCCTAGATGTTTCAAATTTCATGAATTCACATTATTCTTGAGGGTGGAAAAGAAATAGACCATAGAGCACATAACACACTCTCTAGTTCAAAGGTAAAAGGTTGGAGCAAATTATTTTTAGAAAATGCAGTTATTCAATAACTCATTGATTTAATACACTTTTACATGGTATATGAATCTCTTCCCTAACTCCATTGATAATTGGCAAGAACTATAAGAGAAATTCTCTTGTGGGATTTTTCATGACCTAACTAGAGGTAACCATAACAATTTAGTCTGAATTCAATAGTTACAAAGGGAATTGGATAAACAATACATCCTCAAATTTAGGAGATTAAGAAATATCGTGTCGAATGGTTGTCACTGAGGCTGATAGTGTGGAACTAGTCATGAAAGACTTTATTTCACAATTAGAAAGCCCCTTAAGCATTACAAGTTCAAAAGTATATTTGATTTAACGACTGGAGCTTCAAGCTATAAGAGGCTATTGAAGAAAAAAGAGCAAAAGCATTCTTTTATGGAGTGAATTGGCTACGAGGGACCAATGTTTTACACCAACACAAATTGAGGTTGAGCCTAATTGGTTCCAGAAGGCACAAAATTGGCTAAGGTTAGGATTAACACAAGATAATAATAATTGGAAAGCAGCTTAATCCTAATCCTTTTGAATATGTATTTTGTTTCAAGTTAAAATAGGAATAACGGTAAAGATAGAACTTCTACTAGGATTAATTGGGATAGGACTACAGATGGGTGATGAGTTCAATATTAATACATTTTTAAAGTATGTTTTATTAGTTAATTATAGAGTTTTAGTATTAATTTTTGGTATTTAATGTTTTATTTGTTTTTATTTCAGGTCACTGGTGATTTTGGGGGGAATATGGAGATTCTATGCAATTGAAAGATAAAAGGGATATTTTACATCAACATGCCTGTGTTGATTCAGCACGAGGCCATGTTGTATTTATCAAAAGGGCAACACGGGCATCAACACGCCCATGTTGATTGGGGACCTTATTCTTTTCTTTTTTTTTTTTTAATCTCTTTGCGTTCGTTCCTATTGGGATTTTTATTTGACTTCATTTGAGAATATTGAAATTAATTCTTAGAGATTGCTTAGATAATCAACAAGAGATTAGACGACCCATATCAATTTTTGATTGAGGAGTCAATTCTTTTCCAAAGAGCTTTTCTTTTCTTCTTTCATCTTTTTATTATAAGCATGACCATTACTATGATAATGCTAAGCTAATTCATTATGGGTGCTTAGCTAGCTGAAGTCAATTTTGTATTAAACCTCTATATTTTCTATGGAATGAATTTTGGATTTTTCAGTTTATTATTCTTCATTAGTTTCTATGTTTGATGATTGCCTGATCAACAACTATTAAATTGGGAATAAAAATATTAGGGTTTAATTATTAGGCGAACAATCTGTAATTGACCTAAAAATTGGACTGGACACAAATTAATTATTGACAGTGTTTAATTGGTGAATAAAAATGAGAGATTATATAATACCCACTAACTAGGGCTACATGACACATATGAGGGGTAATTTGGTAAATAAAAGTACATATGAGTTAGATTTAATGTTATAATGAAGGTGTAATTGAGGTATATTGGTCGGTTTTGGCTTCAATTTCAAGAAAAGGGCGTAATAAATCAATAATTATGAAAAAAATAAAGTGTCATGACTGTGACAAGGGGGTGTGACAGCCGTGATAGTGGAATTTCTTGGATAAACATGACTGTTTGAGGTCAGTTGCTACAGTAACTCTATGGCTGTGAAAAGGAACCTTCATAACCATGAAAGGTGACTATATAAAGCTTTTTTCACGATCTTATCACTATTTTCATCATCTTTTCCATCCTCAAACCCCAAACCCCTTTCAGACACACCTAAGAACACCAAAGGAGTGATTCGTCATGGTTTTTAAGTGATTTAACATTAAATCAACAAAGAAAACAAGATTAAAGTAAGATTTGAAGAAATCATCATCTTTGGTAAGATTTTAGAGGAGAGAGAAAGTTGGTGCAAGAGAGCCCATTAGTTCCTTGCATGATAAAGGGTCATTTCTGCTTTCAAGAGGTAAGAAAATTCAAGAAAATCATCTCTTTGTTGTGATTATGAAATTATATGGAAAGATTGTATTAGTTGGTATGGAAACCCTTGGAGGAAGATGAAGGGTGGTTGGATTTTGTATGTGTTTGTGATCTTTGAAGTTATTGGAAGTGAAATACCATGATATGGAGTAGAAATCATGCATTATAACTATAGTTTGGGGAGTATGAGTTAGTTTTATGTTTTTGTCATATTACCATGGACTTAGTATTTAATATATGGTATTGTTTGTGATAGGAAGACAAAAGGTAGAAGATCGACAAGGAGAGTAGATAGCTCCTTAGTTGAGTTTTTGTCAAGCTCCCAATAGAGGTTTGTACATATAATTGTTATTTACCCCTTAAATATGATAAATGCATGTAAATGTTAAATTATGCACAATGATGTTGTTGATCATGTCTAATTGTTAAGTAATATGATATTATGTAATATGAGACATGAAATGGCGTGATTAAATGTTAAAAAGGTTAATTAGAGTGTTTGAATATGTATAAATATGGTTATGAGTACAAAAATGGTATGTGTTAAAGTGGGCACATAGTATGTGTAATGTGTGAGTTATGAGCTTGGTTGTAACCCATTTTGGGGATTTATTTGAGTTGTGATAACTTATTTGTTTTGGTGTCCAATGACCATGAATGAAGTCTATGCATGTTTAGGAAGTGTTTAGAAGTGGAATCGTGACAAAATTTGACCATAGGTACAAGTTAGGACCTTTCACAATCGACGTCATAACCATACTGAAACGGTCATGACCATGAACATAGAGGCAGTAGCCTTTATGACCAGGTGTCACAGCTAGCCCAATTTGTCATGGCCGTGACAACACAAATCACATCAATGGTGACTCATGTTTAAAAGATGTTTTGGTGGGTCCAAAATATGTCAATCATGCACAAATGCCATAGTATGATATAAAAACATATGAAAACATGTTAATGAGTATAAACGTGACATGTGAACATATATGTACATTAAGTTAAACAAGATGGAAGTAAGAAAGTACAAGATTAAAATGAAGAAATGCTTTGATATAAATGCCCATTTCTCTACCTGATGACTACTTTAGGATAAATGATGCATCATGAAAGGGATAAGCGATATGTATCAACGAGATGTATGAGTGAGGATTAGGTTGTCTAGCCTTGACTTGGGTGTTTTTATTCTTGGTACTCATTTTTATACTTAATCAGGTTAGTTGAGCCCTAGTTTGGGTGAGCACACTTGATTTGAGGGAGCTCGAATGAGCATACAAATTACAGAGTGAGTAGGATGAGTAGCCTTGGACTGGGTGTGACTACTTCACACCCTGTATCTGGCTACTCCAGAAATGAGACTTGGGATATTGATACTATGAGAACTTGGGTTATTTATTAAAATTGATATTGGAAAAAGATAGACAAAGTTGAGAAACAAGAGAAATGGATAACAAAAAATGATTATAAAAGTACTAGATATATAATATGACATAAATATGGTTATTGCATATACTTGATGCAACATATCCTATTTCCCTTAAACATGATTTACATGCTCATATGTCATGTGTGTTTTGGCAATTGAGATAGAATGGAACCGCTAAGCGATATAACTTTGAAATGATTACACGGGGGATTCCAGTAATGTATGATTGTGAGATATTGTAATATTGGAATTACAAAGAAAAATATATGAAATCAGTAAATTAGATAAGACATTAATTCAATAAGTGACTTAACATGACTATTGTATTGTTGTGCTTACCTGATTTGCAATGATTGTTTTACCAACATCTATATATCGTAAGATATTTAAATATATATACATTAGGTATAATATGCATATGTATGTTACTAAGCTATAAGTAGCTTAGCATATTTATTTATGCACGCAGGTCATGGAGCTAGTATAATATCATAGTAGAAGTTGACAGTGGAGGTACCATAGCCCATGCAGAGTGGAGACAATATAGGTCTAAGTTTAGACCGGACACATGCATATCATGCATTTATTTATTGCATTCATTTACGAGAATGTAATTAATTATAATCATTATTATATAAATATGTAAACTAATAAAAAAGATAGAAAAGTCTCAACTGAGTATAATAAAGATGCATAAGATGAGGGCCTTATAGGCTCATGATATTATGTGGTAAAAAAAAAAAGGTGAACAGGAACTAGTGATCACTGGTATAAGGTATACTAGATACGTTGGATAAATAAATCCAACAAAGTATACATACATATAATATAGTATTGTATAAAAAAAATTTAGAATTCAATCAGGTTCACAGTGGTCTTTACGCATATCACTTCCTATGTATTATGGGACTTACTCACAATATATGGGTGAGTGTTACAACATTTTACTCAAGCGAGTTCTCGTTGATAATAGCAGCACAGTCAATTTGATGACACTGTGCATTTTCAAGGCACTGAAGGGCTCTATAGCAGATTTGCAACTGGTCTTCATTCCTTTGGTTAGACTCAGTGTACAATCGATAGCGGAGGAAGGATCTATTTTATTAACAGCATAGATTGGCGACGATGAAGAATATGATGATTTTTGGATTAACTTCTTGATCATCCCATTTGCATACAATGCTATCCTAGAGAAGACTTTCTTGTATGACATTTGTGCTTTCTTGAGCATCAGATACTTAACGATGAAGTTATTGTCATTTAATGGGGAGATCGTTGTACATAGAGATCAAAAAGCAGTTAGAGAGGCTTGTATGATGGCATTGAATGGTGTCATGGAAACATTAACTCTATAAATGATAGAGATCGGGAGATGAGAAAAAGAGAGGTCCCAACCCAATCAAGAGCCAGAGTCAATTGATATTTGAGATGGCAAGATCTTTAAGATTGGAAAAGATATTGATGAGCATACGAAAGAAAGTGTCATTTATGCCTTAACAGATCATAAGCAAGCATTCACATGGTCTCTTTAAGATATAAAAATGGTAAACTCGAACATTATTACTCATAGATTATATGTAAATGAACAATGCAAACTGGTGAAGCAAAAAAAGCAGAAGTAGGTTTTAGATAGAAAAGCAGTGATCGCGCAAGGAGTTCATAAGCTCATATCTATCAGTTTCATTAGAGAAGTCCATTATATTGATTGGATCTCTAATGTTGTGATGGTTAAAAAGTCAAATGGCAAGTGGAGGATATGTGTCGATTTCACTGATCTTAATAGAGCCTTCCTTAAAGACCCATATGCATTGCCCAATATGGATCACTTGGTTAATTCAATGGCAAAATACTATTAGAGATTTGTTCTAAAGGCAATCACCATTAGCACTTGATGCATATATTTATTATTCAATAAAGGTGTTTTTCGTTCAATGGTGTAAGTATCCTTAGACTTAAGGTACTCAAGGTTATCTTGGATACTGATTCTATACTTTGATACAATTCCTTATTGCCTTATAGAGGCTACTCATAGGGTGGTAATTGGGTATAGCTTAAGGTATTCAAAGATAGTTGAGTAGCCAATAAAGGATTCACAGCTTCTAATAGAAGGAGAGTATACCTATAGCCTCTTGTGGAGATCATTCCTCGGAAATCTTTGGCCAAAGTGGACATGTCTTGAAGATGGTCTTCGAAGACATATATTATAGAGTAATGAGCCCCATTGATAATATCTAAGAGCACTTGACTAGATGTGAGGTAATCAATTTGGTGGGAGTTGACACATAGTCCATACTCTAAACCGAGTAAAGTATAGTGAGGTGAAAGGATGAGTGTAGAAGGGTTCATATTAGACTACTAACTTTCTGGTTAATTAGGAGTCACGATGTGTTATGTAACACACTCCCATATTGCTGGAGTACATCATGCATGTCACATATACAACGCAGCGGAATATAAAATTTTCATAACTCCATGCAATTAGAACACCTATGTAGCATTAATCAACTAACCAAATCTAAGATTTGAAAAAAGATTACCATTTAAATCAGAGCTTTCCTTTCTTCGTGCACCTTACTGGATTGTTACAAACCACAGTAATCCTTGATGGATCACCTCTAATGAAAGTCCATGCAAAAGATGCGAAAAAGAAAACACTTCAACTAATAGGTTTCCACAAACTCTTGTGCTAGCAAGAGAGAGTGAAAGAAGAGAAGAAAAAGAATAAAACATTTTTGTTCTTATGTCTGCAGAACTTTCAAAACATCAGAAAGGGGAATATTTATAGTCCTAGAGTAATTGGAGTTTGAAATCCTCGCTCAGAGAATCCTAATCATATTAGATTTCCTATTCTTATGTTGGTCCTTATTGGGACACACCTTTCCTGGTCGGCAAATGCCCAAATCGGGAGGTTCTCGGTCGTGACATTCCATGTCCTGATTAGGAACAAATGCAATTATGGTACATTAGGAAATTCCTATTCGAACATGTCATGTACCGACAAGGACCTTTGTCCTGGTCGGGAATGGAACATTCCCGAACGGAAAAATGTCAGGACCAGATTTTTCTCTCCATTTGAATCTAATCCAATGGCCCATTTTACTTTCTTTTCGCACCTTCAATGCATGTGACCTATTAGGTTCCCTGTTATGTTGGTCACTCAAATCTACACTTGATCTTGAGCAAGTTATGAGCGGTATCTAGCAATACATCATGACTCCTAATTAATTGGAAAGTCGGTAGTTTGACTACTAAACTTTCCATAGATAATATATGTGCCATTTGTCCTTTCACCCTCACTATACCCCACTCGGTTCAGAGCATAATCTAAGTGTCAACTCCCACTTGACTGACTACATCACATCTAGTCCATGTGATATTAGTACTTGTCACCGAGACTCATTACTCATAAAGATATATCTCTAAAGACCTTCTTCAAGACAATCCTACTTTGGCCAAAGTTTCCCAAGTAATGATCCCGACGCATGGTCATAGATATACTATCCTTCTAACAGGAGTGGCGAATCCTCTATTGGCTACTAAATTATCTTCAAATATCTCAAATTGTACCTAATCACAATCCTATGAGCAACCTCTCCCAAAGGCAACAAGGAAGGGAGTCAAAGTATAGGATCAATATTCAAGACAACTTTGAGCACCTCAAGTCTAAGGACATTTGCACCTTTGCTATGATGGAATTATCATTGACATATATTTAGAATACCCATATGATAATTTCATAACGGGTCTCTGAAGGGTTTTGAGCACGTATAAAATACATATTACATAGCAAAAAATAAAATTTTTTAAAAACCCAAATCATATGATTTTACTTATACCAATTAAAACTAATTTAACAATACAAAATTCAGAAATTATACCTTTATAATTTCTTGATTTTTCTTCAACTTCTCACCTTGTTGGGCTGTAGCAAGCCACAACAATCCAACCTAGGATTGTCTCTAACAATATCCAAGCAAAGAAGAAAGAATGAAACCACTAGGTAGATGGCTTGATCACACCTCAATATTAGCAATGATATGTGTTCCTTTGAGAGAAAAATTAACTCTTTAATTTTTCTTGTTGTCTCCAAAAAATTTTCTTCTCCCAAAAATTTTTCCTTATCAATTTTTTGCCTTTTAGAGTCTTTTAGATCCAAAAGAATATCAGTTTCATTGACCAAAAACTAAGAGAGGAGAAAATGAGGGGTTATGTACATAATGGACATCAATTGGCCAATTAAGGAGCATTTGCAAACTACTACATGCTAGTGTACGCAGCAACCTGCCTGGGCCTACTAGGCAAGCCAATCAGCCTGCCAGGCCAGCGGGCGCGCGCGGGCCAGTCAACCCTCCGAGCAATTTTTTTCGTGATCTTATCGCTAACCAACTCGAAATAATTCTCTCATATTTTTGGATCTCATCCAAAACTATTTTACTCGTTCTTTATATCTCCAAAGCATGTGACCCATTAGGTTCCCGGTTATTTTGGCTACTTAAATTATCAATTAATTTAAGCAAGTCATGAGCCGAATCTAGCAACACATCATGACCCCCCCAATTAACTAGAAAGTCAGTGGTTTGACTATGAACCTTTCCATAGACAATTTATGTACAATTTATCCTTTCACCATTCTATACTCCACTCAGTTCAGAGTATGGACAATATGTCAACTCCCGCTAGACTAACTACATCACACCTAGCCTAAGTGATGTTGGATCATATCATTGAGACTCATTACTATATTAGACATGTCACTAAAGACCATCTTCATGACATTTCCACTCTAGCTAGAGATTCCTGAATAATGTCTCGATAAGTGGCTATGGGTATACACTCCCTCTATTCGGAGTAGTGAATCCTTTGTTGGCTACCCAATTACCTTCGAATACCTCAAGCTGTACCCAATCACCACCCTATGAGCAACCTCTATGAGGTAATAAGGAATAGAGTCAAAGTACAGAATCAATATCCTAGATATCCTTGAGTACCTCAAGCATAAGGATACTTGTACTATTGTTATAAGGAAACTATCATTGACATTTGAATAGAATATCCATATAATTGTCTCATAGAAAGTCATCCAATGTATTTGGCTACTGTTAGCAAGCATCCACATGTTAACTATAAACATCTCATGTTTATAGATTATGAGATCTACTGCTTGATCCAATCAAGGAATATAACATGTGCTAGTCTATTCGGATTAATAATGTCCTGTCTCATTAATCCTATGACTAGGGATAATTTAGATACTAATAAAATTACACATAATAAGAATCTCATTATCATAATCTTATCATGATCTCATCATGATTTCCTTCATGTTATGTTATGTATCAAGGACTTCATTAATTGATTTAAGATAACTATTAATTCATATAACAAATGAATACCAAATTAATAAAAATGTCTTTTATTAATTAAATAAATATGTACAATAAGTGCTAAAGGTGATTGCTTTTAAAGCACTTCTCTAATAATCTTCCATTTGCATTAAAGCCAATCGCCTTTATATTGAATTCCATAGGCGAGTACATGAGAATCATTTTTTGTTTGGGGAAGTCGCTTAGTTAGAGGATCAGCTATATTTTGATCAGTGGGCATTCTCTCTATTTTTACATCATTCTTACCAATGATTTCTCTAATCAAATGGTATCTTTTGAGTACATGTTTGGACTTCTGATGAGACCGTGGCTCCTTTGCTTACGCAATGGCTCCATTATTATCACAATACAATTGTATTGGGCCAACAATGCTAAGAACCACTCCAAGTTCCATGATGAATTTCTTAATCCAAACCGCTTCCTTTGTTGCCTCGAAAGCTACTATATATTCTACTTCAGTTGTGGAATCAACAGTCGTTTCTTATTTGGAACTCTTCCAATGGGTTGCTCCACCATTAAGTGTGAATGTATAACCTGATTGCAATTTTGAGTCATCCTTGTTAGATTGGAAGCTGGCATCGGTAGACCTGCTAACTACAAGGTCTCCATCTCCATATATTAAGAATACATCCTTAGTCCTATTCAAGTACTTTAAGGATATTCTTAACAGCCACCCAATGATGCTCACTAGGGTCTAATTGGCATCTGCTCATGAGACTCAGAGCATATGATACATCGAGTCATTGTATATATCATAGCATACATGATTGATCCTATGGCCGAAGCATAAGGGATCAAACTCATGTGTGTCCTCTCATCTTGTGTCTTTGGACACATAGATTTTGAGAGGGTAATCCCATGGGTCATAGGAATGTATCCTCTTTTGGACTGCTCCATGCTAAACCTCTTTAGCACCTTATCCATATATGTAGACTATGAAAGACTAAACAACCTTTTAGATCTATCTCTATAGATCCTTTTCCCTAAAATGTAGGCTACTTCTCCAAGATCTTTCATGGAGGAATTCTTGGATAACCAAATTTTGACTGATTGCAAGACTAAGACATCATTTCCCATTAGTAGTATGTCATCTACATACAATACAAGGAACACGATTGCACTCCCACTAACCTTCTTGTGCATACAAGGCTCATCCGAATTTTATGAGAAACCAAACTGTTTGATTGTCTCATCAAACCGGATATTCCAACTCTTGGATGCTTGTTTCAATCCATAAATGGATCTTTGAAGCTTGCATACCTTTTTACCATCTTTGGATATGAAGCCCTCTGGTTATGTCGTGTACACATCCTTGGTCAGGTTTCCATTAAAGAAAGTCGTCTTTACATCCATATGCCATATCTCATAATCATAATGAGAAGCAATAACTAGGAGTATCCTTATGGATTTAAGCATAGCTACTAGGCTAAAAGTCTCATCATAGTCAATTCCTTGTCTTTGACGATACCCTTTAGCTACTACTCTAGCTTTATAGGTAATCATATTACCATCCATGTCGGTTTTCTTCTTGAAAACCCATTTGCACCCTATGGGTTTTATCCCTTCAGGTGGTTCAACCAAAGTCCATACTTAGTTTTCATATATGGAATCCATTTCTAACTCATGGCTTGAAGCCATTTGTTAGATTCTAAACTATTCAGAACTTCTCCATAGGTTACAGGCTCATCATCTTCTATGAGCAATACATCATTCTGTTCGCTTATGAGAATCCATATCTCTCTAGAATAGTGTGTATCCTACTTGACCTACGAAGTTTTTGTGCTTCAAAAGGTTGAGCTACTATCTCATTTGTATGAGTAGCAGGCTTAGAATCAGGCAGTTGATTAGCATCTGCTTGAGCATTTTGAACTTCCTCAAGTTCAATTTTGCTCCCACTATCTCCTTTTAGAAGAAACTCTTTCTCCAAAAAGATAGCATGTCTTGAAACAAACACTTTTTGTTCCAAAGGGTGGTAGAATTGATATCCATATGATGCTTTAAGATATCCTACAAACAGACATCGGTCAAATTTAGCTTCTAGCTTATCCGATATTGTCCACTTCACATAAGCAGGATAACCCCAAACTCTCATGTAAGAAAGCGTAGGCCTTTTATTATTCCATATCTTATATAGAGTA
>CATIWF010039360.1:0-31896 GCA_949630135.1 Balakata baccata | reverse complement strand
TATTTAACAATTTTTTTAAATTGTTGTAGTGATTATATTATAAATTTAAAAATATTATTTTAATAATATTAATTATATTTTTATAATGATTATATTCATAAAATATAAGAATTATGAATTTATAAATAATTTATTAATTTTAAAATTATACAATATATTTTTATATAAACAAACATAAATTTACTTTTACTTTTCTTAATAAGATAATAATAAATGTAAAGATATATATGATAGATTAGAATTTAGAGAAAATTATGATTTCAATTTTGCATTATGAATATAAAAAATTAGTATAAATAAATATAATTAAATATATATTTATAATATCTATTATATATATATATATATAGATTGTGCGAATTGCGAATCGATTTGTGGATTTAAATATAAAAAATTCAATTCAATCCATAAAATACGGTTTAAAAAAATACAAACAAATCCAATCCACTATATTTTTTAAACCGCAAATTGATTGTGGATTGGTTCGGATTGGTTTAGTTTTGACGGGTGATTTGTTAACACCCCTCGCCATAGTTATATAACTAGAAATTACAATTGAAAGTTTTCAATAATGATTGTCATAGAATAATGCAAGGTGGCTTTTATATTTTTAATTTTTATAATCACCTCAACGAGACACCAACAGTATTTAAAATTTAAAATTTAGATTTTCTTCATTAAAAAAAATTCAAATATCATATGGCTGAATTGTATTTAAATTCTTTTATCTAATAATATTTGGATTGCCAATTATGAGTGGCCTCAATTTTCTATATAAAAAAATAATACTTGGCACATAAAGAATTTAACATGAACAATTTGTATAGAATCGGATCGGAAAAAATTGGTTCCATTATTTGGATTTCCATTATTCGATATTCCAACTCAATCAAATCAAATCAAATGTTTTGGTTCATTTATTTTTCTTATAATTCAAATCAGTTATGATGCTTTCCTTCTTATAACATCTTTAGCCTTTAGGCAAAAACTAATCTCATTTCGGCAAAATATTAGAGAAATTATAGACTAAATCTAATAACTTATATTTGAAGAGATACGAACTTGAGGTGTAACTTTCCAATCCCATATATGTAAAAAATGAGAAAGTAAGAAAGATGTACGTCTATGCTCCAACTACTAATAATAACCTAAAGTAATTATTTTAAACTGCCTGGTTTGGATATTTACAAATTTTTAAAATAATTGGACATGAACTATTATAGCATAGTATTATATCAACTCTATATGTAATCTTTGGGAGATAGTGGGTAAATTAAACTCAACAATGATGTAAGTTCAATATAGTGGCGGAGTTAGACCTTTTAAGTTATAAGAGATAAAAAGTTAGAAATTCATATAAGAGAGGAAAAAAAGTCAAAAACTTAAGTTCAAACAGTAAAAATAAACTTTTAACATTTTTTTTATGGAAGAATAAATTTAAAAAATAATATAAATTTAACTATTATTTTTATATATATTTTAAAAAGTTATTCTCCTTCCAAATAAATGTGGCTTTGCCACCAGCTCAATCCCACATAAGGGAACAAATTGTAACTTTCTAAGTAAATTTCATATTGGTAAAATATTAAAAAAAAAAATTAAACGGAATATAAAAATTTAAATCTTGAAATACTACTTTTGACGTGCTAACTTCCAAATTTTCATATGAGAAGAAATCGAGAAAGGCAACAAAGATTTTCACTTCAGAACAATTTGACATGAAGCATATACAGTTTGTGGTTTACAATTAATTATTTAAAATGTAATTTACCCAAAGACTATTAAAATCCAATCTCTTAAATATTAAAATTAATATATTTAATGACTTTAAGCACATAAATTTTTTTTATATACATGTAATATAATAAAAAGAGATATATGACATCCTTAATCATAAAAATCATGGCACTTATCAACAAAATCAAACCCCAATCTTGAAAAGTTTTATAGTAAATGCAGGGAATTCAAAAATAGAGAGAGAAAAAAAGAAAAAGCAATTAATCCATCCTCATGATTACTATAATTATAATATTATTGGTTATGTAAGATTATATTTGACATTTAGTTTTAAAAAGGAGTTTTTAAAAAAATTATATTTTATTTTTTTTAAAATTTTATAAATTATTTTTAAAAGAAACAGATAAATAGATATTTTTTTTAAAAATAAATTTATAAAAAATTAAAAAATTTCAAAATTTACTTTTTAATATCAACAATAATAATCTCAAACGCGTCTAAATCAAATAATTATATATTAAAAAATTAATAAATAAAGTACTTTATCAAAAGAAATTAATTGATGAAAAATAACCTTTTGCATTCCTAGCTATTTTAATTATAAAAAAAAAAAAATCATCATCATCGTGATAATATTTTGGTTTCAATTGACACTTACCTTTTTGTAACGCACGCCCCGCCTTGTCTTTTACGCGTATTTCGAACTACGGCCTTTTTATCTTTTTGAACTCTCCTTTTCACACTTCCTCTTCTTCACGCGCTTTCTTCACCCACCCCCCCAACCCAATCAATTTGTTTCCTTCTTTTTATCCCTTTCCTGTTGACCTTGACTTCCTTCTATTTTGTTGAAATTAGGCTCCGCTACAATCAATTTTTATATGAAAAAATTAATATTTAATATTTTTATATAACACTTCTAAATTTAAAAATTTTATTATTTATTTTTTCTATTTTATCGGTGTTAAATTATATAATTATTATATTAAATTTTAAAATATTTACCGTAAATTATATAGTTATTTTGCCTATAAAATAACAATATAATATATCAAATTTCATTGGATATTAATACAATATGTCAAATTTCAAAAGGTAAATAATAATTTTTTTTTTATCATTTCACAACTATTTAACTTATTTCTAACGGAAGAATGTATTAATAGAATATAATAAAACATATGGAACAAATCATATAATTTTTATTTCTTAAAAAAATACTAATATAATATATCAAACTATTGGAAATAAATAATATTTTTCTTTTTTATATTAGAAATTTGTTTAATAACTTTTAGAAGGATTATTTAGATACACATAAATCTTAAGATTTTGTTACTATTAAGCACTCCACAGATAAATTTATGAAGAATTCTTTTATATTTATATTTAAAGATAAACTATAGTATTTATAACCGTTAAATTACTTTCAAATTTTTATCATTAAATTAAATCAAGTGACTAGTAATTTATTAAATTGGTTAATTTTAAACATTTTTTGTGTGATTAATTTAAATTTAGTCTCACAACTCTCTCTCTCTCCTTCCTTTTTTCTTCTTCATCCTTCACTCTCTCTTTCCTTTATCTCTCTATGAAATTATAAAAATTCTAAAGCATCCATAATTAAGTAATGTAATTATAAATTTAACTAAAATTATGGGTTTATTGGATTCAATAATTTAGTGGACCCTTAATGATAAAAATGGATTAATTAATTAATGGTTAGAATTCTTTTTTTTTCCCCCCTTTAAATTAAAGGTTAGAATATGTTTACATTCCCCACGGTGGCAAAGGAGAACAATCATGGGAAATTATCGTAGATTCACGAGAGATAGAAATTGTCTGTATATGAGACAATAAAAAAATAAATCTCTCTTCCCCTTTAAACTCCAGGGCCCAGATCCGAGGAGTTAGGGATTACGAACCCTAGTTTTCTCTTTCTACTATCAAAAAATAAATAAATATTAAATAATAATTACTAAACAACAATAAATTAATTAATTGATTAATTAATTAACTAATAAAAATTGAGGCGTGCAAACTGTGAACCTTTTTACTTTGTTCTCTCTTTTTACGTTGGAATGACGAGAAAAAAAGGCCGGACACTCAGCTTTCCACATTTATTGCTCCTCTCACCTTCTCTCTGTTCCTTGTATTTCTATATCATGCCCTCTCCTAATATAAAATAAAAAATATAATTTAACTAAAATTAAATAAAATCATAAGATAATATCTAATTTTTTTCCATTAAAAAATAAAAAATCGATACAAATATCAGAAAAAAAAATATTTTCAAGTATTAAAAGTTAAAAAATATAGGAGTATTTGGTTTAACTGTTTAGGACTGTTAATAACTTTGTATTGTCTAACAGCAAATAGAAAAATATTTGGTAAACAACAGGTTGTTTGAAGTCCCAAATTTTTTTTTAACAAGTGAAATTTATTCAAATTCAATGACCAAATTACTCTTAAACTAATATATATATATATATATATATATATAATAAATTTTTTATTTAGTTACTTTTATATTATATACTTTGTAAGAAATTTATTATTATTATTGATTTTTAATTTATTAAAAATAATTATATCAAATAAGTAATATATTATACTTTTATTTATTTATTATTGAATAATGTATATATTGAATTATATAAATGATATATTTATTGGTAATTTTATATTATAATAGTTATAGTTCAATTATTTTTAACAAATAACAAGTATCAAATCACTAACAGCCAGTTGTCATTATCTATTAATTAAATTCAATAACTAAACCAAATGAGACTTTAATTTACTTTCTATTTGGGCTATATTACTCTTATAAATTTTATTAATTATAAACAATTTAATTTCTCAAGTTTAATTTTTTATTTAATGCATTATTTATATTATAAATATAAAAATATTATAAATAATAGTTAAACTAGTAATTTTTTATTTTTAAATGTTAAAGAATATATAATATATTTTTAATGGTTATATATTATTTATTATATTAAGTATGAGTTATATTAAATTAATCGATTATATATATATTTATTTATTTATTTATTTACAATTGGTTATATTTTATTATTTTTATTATAATAAATAATTATTTTTTATTTAAACATCATAAAAAAATATATTTTAAATAAAATAAATTATATCTCTATTAATAATTTTAACAACAACAATTAAATTAGTTTTATTAAATACTAATATCAATTAGCTATTATGAATTACAATTGAATAGCTCACATTTAAGGCATAAAAAAAATGAAGAAATTAAATAGCTCACACTGTCATTGCTTGTTAAACTCCATAAATCACATTTAAGGCATAAAAAAATTGAAGAAATTAGAAAGGATAGATGCTAAGAATTCTTTCTATTTTTTTATATTTTTTTATATTTCATTTTTTGATTGATTGTTAAAAAAAGAAAAAGTTACAAAAATAATTTTTTTTTCTTTTTAATTATTCTCTCTCCTCACCAATCAATTAATGAGCACTGGATAATATTGAAAAATATAGTGTATCCTTGATATTCCTTGAAAATAATTTTTTTTTCTTTAAAACAAAAAGAAAAGGTATTTTTGCATATCATTTATTTAATATAGTACCAATTATATTTTCAATCTTAATTTTGGTGTAAATAAATTTCTCAAAAGTTTTTGAAATATATCTTAAGAAAATTCAAATTCTAAATATTTATATAAGGAATAATTATAAAAAATAAACTGAATTTTTATATTGTATCAAAATTAAATTGTACTTCTTGTTTTTTCATTTAAATACACAGACTTTTAAATTAATAAAATTTTAAAAGTTTGTGTATTTAAATGAAAAAATAAAAAAGTACCATTTAATTTTAATATAATCTTAAAAATTCAATTTATTTTTGACAATTATCTCTTTGTTTAAATTAATTTTTTTTTATAATCTTTAGTAAATTATTCTATGAACTTGAAATTGAATTTCAAACTTAAAATCTATATATTTTCATTAACAAAATTGATTATCCTGTCATTTTTTCTTATCCTTTTATCATTTTAACCCTCTTTTATTTTAGACATTCACTTTTCTCTTGTTTTGTTTCTGTGATACGCAAAGATACACATACATGCACACATAGGCCTCTATGTAACAATAATAAAATTTATTTTGTCAAAAATACACTTATTTAAATTTTTTATTTATACAAAACGTATGTAAAAATTAATTTCATTTTGAATAAATTTTATGTTTTATACTAATTTATTTAAGAATAAACTTTATCATGAGAATGAGTTAGTACGAGATGTTTCAAATTTAATTAAAGATCTCGAATTCAAATTTTAAATATGTAGCTACTTTAAATATATTAAAAGAATGCTTTAATATCTTTTAAAATTTTATAGACTTGCACGTTCTCGATTTTATAATCAAACTAATTCCGATACTAAATTTTTTTTATAAAAAAAAGTAATTAAACTTTAACAAAAGCAATTAATATTTCCATCGAGGAGTATATATTAAGAAGGAATTTAGAATTGTTGTTAAGAATTTTAAAAGTGAATTTTAAATTTTTTTATTTAACTTACTGATTTTTTTAATTTATTTCAAAAGAATACGAACTTAATTGAAAAGACATACTAAAATTATCAGGTGATATAGTTTTCAAAGAGTTGAAATGCTTATGCTTATCTAAATTCATAGCTTATTTTTGTAGATTCAAAGGCCCTATCTTAGGTTCAATAATTAAAGCACGACTTCCTTAACTGCTTTGTTAGTCCAATCTTTCTAAGGTCAAAAAGGATGATTTTTCTTTGACAAATTTGTTACGAAAACTTGGGTTAGAGATTAGTTTGACTTTTGAGGACACCAAAAGCATCTTTTGAGTGCCTGAGTGAACTTTCTCCTTTCACAATACCAATCCCAACAACAATTTTTTATATAAATTCACATTATTCTATTATTTATAAATTAATTTAATTATACATTAATATATTTTTAAAAAAATAATTAAATATATATTAATAAATAATTAAATTAGTTTATAGATAATATGATAATTTTCGTTATAACTAAGACTTTAATCAATTTGTTTGATTTCATTTTAAAACGTACCCTAATTATATTATACACACAAAATTAAGCACTTGACGTTGACATAACAACTTATTATTGTCTAACTCCTGTATTTTATTTGAATATTCCATCATAATATTCAAATAATAGTGAAATAAAATATATAATTTTTATAAGGGAATTTGTACACAAAAATTTGTACTTTCTTTTTTTATTAAAATAATTATATTTTTTATTTTAAACCTTTAAATGTATATTTTATAACAACGTAGTTTTAGAAAATATTAAATTTAGTTTGATTGTAATATATATTATTATATATATGAAATATTTAATTTTTTTAATAAATATGTATTGATCCAATTATATATATAACTCTCATATTAAATCTACATATGTACTGATCTAATTATTTTTATGTAGACATTTTCTACTTACGACCAGTTTTAAAAGGATGTATTTATATATGCACAAACCTAGATTGCTTTTAGGCTTTAGAGCTAAGTCTTCTAATAGCTAGTTTTGTACGTATCTAGATATATTTATGAAGATCTAATTTATTCCAGTATTGGGCTAGTTATGCGCAGATTTAGATATTAATTTTAACTAAATGACACATTATTTCAAGGAAAAAAAACAAAATGCCACATTATTTTAAAAAAATGTCTCATATAATATATGACAGCAATGTCGAATTAAAAATAATACAAAAAGAATGTTATGTCACTGTTAAAACAAATTAAATTTTTTTCGATACTATATCTAATTATATAAAATTAAAAAGTTAAAAAATAAAAATAAAATTATTTTCACACAAAAGTAAAAATAAAAAGTTTTGGTTAAATATATATATTATCTTCCAGGGGATTTTGTGACGCACAACTCGACTCTAACCCAAATCCCAAATGATCTAATTAACCTAGGTAATCCGAATATAAAATGATTTGACTTGTAATGACTTGAATTCGAAATCAATGTATAGTGTTTGGAACATTTGGAGTACATTAACTATCAAAACAATCCGAGAATATATAGTGAATGGAAAATTAATTATAAAATTATTTAAGAAAAGAAAAATCAAAGAAACGTTTTGAACAAACTCGTTGCTTTTGTTTTTCGCATGCTCACTCATCTTAAGCATGATACTATAATAATACCTTCCTCTTTGGGAAGACTTTCATGTGACCACATTTCTCTCTCACATTCTCCTTTTCCTATGTAAAATAAATAAATAAATAAAGAGAACTTTCTCAATGGAATTTCTGTCATAATTTCCAGAAATAATCTGTTCATTAAATAATATGGATGTATATTAGTATTTAATATAATCAATAAAAATAAAATATTTATATATAATTAGATTAATATATAGATGACATAATAGATTTAATTAATCTATATAAAAATTTATTTTCTTACTTCATCTTTGAGTTTGAATTGAAAAACCCATTTTCTCTCTCTAAGATTATTTGACGTTATCAAAAGGTAGTGTTGCTTTATAGTTGGTTCCTTAATCAGAGAAATGGTTTATCCCCACTTTACCAGATATGCCTTTTAACAATTCCTCTCCTCCCCCCCACCAATAATAGAGGAACTATGATTCAAAAAGAATAAAATTACTGAAAACCCCTTTATTTTCCGAGCATAAACAAATTTTTCAAAATTTTTTTTCAGATAACTATTAAGAAGGCCGTAAGCTTGAATGAACTGAAATTTTCCAGATTTATGTTATTATTATTTAACTTGGTTAGAGGCTTTAATGCATTGAAAAAGATTGTGGTCAGATTTGAAAAAATAATAATAATAATAATAATAATCAATTTGGAGCCATTAAGTGACATAAATTAGAGGCGTTTCAGTACATTCAAGACTCTAACCTTTTTAATCATTATTTCTAACAGCATGTACTAACAACAAGAGGTAAGCTATCAATTTTTGAAAAATTTATTATTTTATCTAGCGAAATTAAAACTTTAGAGAGTTTCAGTAGTAAGTTCATTCAAAAATAAAATAAAGTACATTAAAAAAAACATTTCCCCTATTCTTCCCATCTAAGTGAGAATTGCAAAGATCAACATCATGGCCCAATTGGTAAAAAATATTCAAAATAATTCCTCCATATAATGCATGATTGCATAGATGGAATTATATTAATTTGACCTATTAGACCCTCAAAAAGGTTCCTGCTTTTTTTTTTTTTTTTGGGTATGATTATTCCTACAAAGTTCAAAATGTAATTGATCAATGGATGAATCATGGATTCGGATTAAAGCTTAGCTAACTTGTCACAAGGACTAATTGATGGAATATCATGAGACAGAAGGGGCCACAACTCTTTTTTTTCACTAGTGCAAGCCAAACCCCATCTATTATAAGCCTTACAAAAATATTATGTATGTATATATAAATGATAATCATTTCATGAAAGGTCAAAACTTTAAGCAAACACATAACAACAAATCACTCACAGCTTTTTATTAAAGTTTTTTGGTAGCTTCTTGCACTCAAAGCAATTAGACTTTCCATCCCCACTCTACTTTCCTACTATCTTTACTTTTCCCCCCTCCTTTTCTAATTTAGAATAATATGAAGGAAAGTGCTCTTACTTTTTTCCTTCCTCTTTTTAAAAAAATTTTTTTTAATAACACAACTCAAGCAAGAGAGAGCGCCAATTAAGCAAAAAAGGTGAATATATACATTGGTTCACCCCTTTTTGCATATGGATTGATATATAGAAGAATCATCCTTTCAATAAGCAATAAAGTAAAAACAAAAAGTGTCTCAATTTGATGTTAAATGTTGCAACTAAAAGAGGAAAAATTGCATTAAATGCTACGCTTGTAAGGAAATATAGAGAAATTGAGTAAAAATCTTTTTTCTTTTTTAAACATATGTAAGGTATATATGTAACATTTAGAAAAATTTCTCGATTTCAAGACTTAATTTTTTTTTTTTTTTTTACATATATATTTAAGAGATTCAACTAGAATTCAGATTTCGTAGAGACTATTTGGGTTGTTTGTGTAAAAAATATATATTTTTAGAATTTTTTTATTTAATTTTTTAATTTTTTATAAACTGTTTTTTTCTTAAATTTATTTTTGAAAAATTATCTATTAATGAGTTTCTCAACAAAAATACTTTTCAAAATTCAAATAAAATAAAAATAATTTTTAAAAAATATATATATATATATATATATTTTTTTTTAAATGCAATATGGGACGAGTCAATAGTTTTAATCATTCTACTAGCACAACTAAGCAAAAGTAAAATTCATTGATTACATAAATAATAATTATTATTTGCAACAAGTTCAAAACTCAAATCTATCGGTTTAATTACATAAATAATAATTATTATTAGCAACAAGTTCAAAATTCAAATCTATTGGTTTAATTATAATTTTTCCTTGTACTTAGCTCATATTCAATATCAACTTAACTTTAGGGGAAAAATTAATATAAATGTATGCACTATTGATTTGACAATGACTTCATGCAAATATTAAAGTGTTAAATTATTATCACAAAAAAAAAAATGTAATTATTCCTACTAAAAAGGAACGTGTGATAGGCAATTAATAGAGAGGCTAAAATAGTGACTAATGATAAGGGGTGGGGTGGGGGGGCACCGCCCCATCAAACAACCCCTCTTTTATTTTATTTTGGTCCTATTTTATATTTATATAAGAAAACAAAAGGAAAAGGCCAAAATTCCCACCTAAAAAGCTTCATTTGAAACAACATGGCATCTTCTTCCCTTTTTAACTTTAGGAGTTTTGGGGCTTAAGTACTAAAACTATAGAAAATCCCACATAGAAGAGTCTAAAAATTTTTTGAAAAATGTTAGTTGTCCCACCTATTTTTAGATTATTTTCTCCTCAATCTGTATTAAAATATTTATATTTTACCAATATATTTATTTGTATTGCTCAACTTACATTAAAATGCTAATATTTTAACGCATTTAGAATAAATTGGTACAAAATGAATTGAATTATGTAGCGTTAGTGAAACTTTTGATATGTATGAAAAAGCTACTTTATCACCTTAATGGTGTGGAAATTTGGCTTTGAGAAGCACTAATCTCAACCTATATATAAACTTTACACAAGCACTTAAAACTTTTCAAAGAAAAAAAAAAGGTTTCTAAGAATGACTTAACCTTTTGGATACACATGTGAAAGAAAAATATGTCTACGTGATAGACACTTGAACCTTTTCATCAACATGAGCATGTTTAAAAAGGTCTAATATGGGTTCAATTAACCATTAAAAAGGTGGTTTTTAAAAGTTATGACAAATCTTTAAGATTACCCAACTTTCAAAAGACACCAACTTAATTAAGTTAATTAACCTTTTTCGCAATTTGTGGATGATTAAAGCCTATACTCACTCTTTGCTTAAGCTTAATTAAGCATCATCCAATTAATTTAGGTAATTAAATTAATTATTCATGTATACTTAGTTTTATTGGGAATTTTCTCCAAAGAGGTAAAAGTATTTCCAATAGTACTCTTCATTTTAATAAAAAGCGTTTTAATTAGATCATCTTTCAATATAGAGTGAAAATGTTTTTACAACTCCAATAAATTCTTTATATTTTTACTTTTCATTTTACTTTATCTCGTAAAAATCAATATTTATCAAAATGAAAATGTAAATGACTTTTATTATAAAGAAAGATAAAAGTAATAAATTAAAAAATAAAAAATGCATAGAAAATAAAGATGCATTAAGTACTATACGAATAGAGAGTCAAACTCACTCTATACACTAAATTTCAAAGATAAAAAATCTATTAAAAACCATTTTTATGAAATAATTCTTTAAAATAAAAAAAAACTTATTTATATAAAATGTCTATGGGAGAAGTTATAAATCACTAAGGCAACTCATTGTTTTTCCGGCCCATTCCTTTCCGTAAACTTGAAAGAGAAAATAATTTTATCCATCTACAAATTTAATTTTGAGATCATTTAATTTTCTATGCAAAATTTATCAATACCTCCTCAAAAATGTGATAAAAAAAAAATTAAGAGTAATCACATCATTTAATAAAAAAAATGTAAAATCGGAAAATTTTCAATCCCATCATTTTGAATCACAATATTCTTATAAATTTAATAAGAAAATTGTTTACTATTTTATTCCTCAAAATGTTTATTAATATATGTTTTCTTTCATATTTGTGTAGTTAGCATAATTATATATAATTTAAAAGAGATGTTCACATATTTTTGAAATTTTTATATATATTAAAATATAAAAAAATTAATTAATTATTAATGCCAGCCCAAAATTAAAATGGGCATAGCAAGTAAATGGGCCTACTAATTAATCAGAGAAATGCTCAACAAAGGAAGGACAAATTGGTAATTCAAGATGACATGTTCACATTCTCTCAAAAAATGATACATGGATTGTCCTTTCCCTGTAAAAGGACAGCAATTAATGAGCAAAAGGAGTCTCTCTACATCAATGATAATACAACTTTTCAACATTATATTTTGTCATTTCTGTATCTATTTTCTTGTAATTTTTATTTTCAATTACTGATTCTTGCAAATAGAGTCTTGCTTGCAGTAGTTCAGTTTGTTATTCTTGCTCGCGAGTATATTTAGCCACTATTCAGCAGGAACGGGTCTAGAGTTTATTCATAAAAAGGATAATTTGGAAGAATGTTCTCAAAATTAACTTCTAAACTAATTTATTTTGGAAAGTTTTGTATATTTTTTTTTAAAATTAATTAACAATTGATTTTCTTTTCAAATATCTTTCTATATAGTTAATTAATATTAAAATTTCAATTAGAATTTATAAAAATAACTTAAAAGACAAGTATTCTAACTACTAATTGAAATTAAAAAATTAATATTAATTTACAATTAAAAATAAAGCTAATACAAATACTAATATACTATTGCAACTTTATTTCTACAGTTCTACTTTAATTGCCACAAATTCTATAACATCAATTCACCAAAAAATTTATTTTTTTTTCAATTTTATCAAATTACTCTATTAACTAATTAATTCAATTAATTTTTGTTTAATTATATTAATTAAAATTCCTCTAAATTTTGTCAAAATTTTTCACAAATAATATGAGGGAATACATAAACCTATCAAAATCTTAAAAAAAAACTAAATTATAATAAGAATTTCTCTCGCTTCATTATTTAAAACTTGACTTAGCTATACTATCTTATATCCATCCCTGCTCTTTTCTTTCGTCTTTCCTTTTCTCCTCCTTTATTTTCTTCACCCATTTTTTGTTCATTTGTATTTAAACTTCTTTTTTTTATCATATTTTGGGTTTAACCATATTTTAGTGTAAGAAAATTGTCAAGATTAATATCTTTTGCTTTGAATTGTGCTATTATTATATTAGGAGACTAAGAGTAAAGGTAAGAAAAGAAGTTTGTTGAAGAAGTTAAAAATCTATCTAAGAATGATTTGTTTTTATCCATTTCTCATTTAACTTTTTTATATATTATATATTCATTTAGTAACTAAACTTTAGTTTTTTACTTTTTGTTAATTTTGTCCCGATGTTACATTTTCTATTTGTTTCTCATGATATTTTGTTAGTTAATATTTAATTTATTATTAAATATTATTGATTGGTTAATATGGGTGGTGGTGGAGATTAATTAATTAAATTTTTTATTTATTATTAATTAAAAATAGATTAATTAAAGACTAAAAGTAATATATTTTTATATTTTTTAAGTAAGTTACCACATAAAAGATATATAACTAAGTTTGATTTTTTTTAAGTGGAAGGAAGATAAAATTTTTTTTATAGGGATTAAAGGGATATTAAAAAATTTTGGGAGTACTAAAAGAGATATTTTGGGGGTTTGTAGGGGCAGGTGCCCCCATAGTGCATCCATCCTACTATTCGGTAATATTAAATTAAATTATAATTAAGTTTGACTATAAAAATAATCTCATTTGACCAATAATTTGTATTTAATGAAATAATTTATTTGCAAAAAAGGCTAAATTATAATTTAAAAAAAATGATAGAACCAACTGTTCAAATTATAAGCTTGTAAATTATATTTTTTTCCTATTATACTTTATTTTTATCAAATAACAGATTATACTTCTTCACTCAAAACCCGTGAAGAACTATATAAAATATAATTATTTAGTTATTTAATATGTATGTATATACAATAATGAAATGGTAAATAATTTATTATATTGTGTTATAATTTTATATTATTTAATATACATATATATTATATAATCCGTCTGTATTATATATTTAAATAAATTTTAGTATTTTTAATTGATATAAGTATATTTTTTATATTATTTTACATTTTTAGTTAGTTTTTTATATTATTTTATATTTTTAGTCAATTTTATTAAATATTTTTAATTCAATCATAATAAATTATTAATTGCAACTAAATTATTAGTTTGCAGTTAAAATTATCAACTAATAATCAAATATTTTATACTCTCTTTTAACACTCTTTCTTATTGGTCCATTATATCCACTAATTAATTTTTTTTCTCTTTATAATAACTAAAACATTTAAACACAATTTTTTATTTATCATTCTCTCTTCTTTATCTTCTCATATTTCTCCTCACTCTTAAATCTTTATTTTGAATTTTTTTAATTAAAATTTTAAAATATTTATAGGAAAACTCTTAATTTTTTATTTTGAACTTTTTTATCAAAATTCTAAAAATATTTATAGGAAAAATTAAGAAAAATAAAATTATTTTGGACTGATTTTTGGAGAATGCAAATGATACTCTATGTAGGCTTTATGTGATCATGTTCTATTATTGAATTGATCTTTAGGTCTAGAAAAGTATCTCAATAATTTTAGAATTAATTATTTTCTTATTGTTTTTTATATAAATTTATGAATCGAGTCAATAATTAATTTTTAATTTGGTAATATAAAATTATAATCTTAAATATAATAATAATTTTGATTCATAAATAAATGAAGATAGAGACGAATAGTAAGGCCTTTAATAATATAAACAAGGCATTTTTTTTCTTTAAATCTTAATAAACCCATTTGAAACTTCTTCTTTTCCTTTACCATCCAATAATATTTTAGAACATTTTGCATGTATTGCAGCTGTTTCGAAGATTATCTTCAATAATCCTCTTAATCTCTCTCTATTATATTATAAATAACTCACTTTCTATTTTTGTTTATCTTGAAACAGTATATACTTCAATAATATTTTTTATATTATTTTCTATTTTAATTTTTTATTAATAAAATTATTTAAAAAAACCAAAGAAAGAGAATAAAAGATAAGAAAAAGAAAAAAAAAGAGAATAAAAAATTGATAAAATACCTTTTTTTTGTTAGGCAATTTTTATTAAATTGATAAAGAAACATTTAAGAGCCATTTTTCACTCATATTTAAGGAAAGAGAGTGTGGCTCTTCAATTAATTGAGAAAAGAAAATAAGAAAGAGAGATATAGAAAAACCGTTAGATAAATATTTTTTTATTTTGGCTCTCTATATTTAGAAAATGAGAAAAATAATGATATTATTAGAAATACTCTTACTTCATTGATTTGTTAAAAAATAAATAAATAAATAATTTCGGTAATAGTTATACGCTAGCTATGAAAATAATTATGATATTGAAAGCAAAAGTATATGTATTTTAAGTAACTTCTTTTTTTTTTTAAGACCACAAATAGCCTTAGTTAATTATGACTACATATTTAGATTAATTTTGCTCATGATGAGTATGATCTTAAAGGCGGTAAATACTCTTTATCTTAAATTTTAAAATTTTAAAGTAACTGCATATTTAAAATTTGAAAAAATCTTTAATTAAATTGAAAATGATCTGCATCATCTCATCTATATCATCATATATAACTTCTTCATTTTTTTTCTTTAAGTAAATATTCTGATAATTGTATTACAACTAAAATAAAAATATTTTAATTTAGTAGTAATACGGTTTAAAAGGTGCTAAATCTCAAATTAAAAGTCTAATTAAATTCATTATGATTAAAAAATCGAAATATAAAAAACAGTATTATTAAAAAAAATTTTGAATTTAAAATATAGGAGCGCCTAAAATAATTCAATTTTGATTATTTATGTGAGAAAGCATAAAAAGCTGAAAAAATAAAATAAAAGGATGGATGCATGGGAGACAAAAGCTTGTCTTTGTTGTGAAGGATGTGTTTGGTTTTTGTCAAAGAGAATAATGTAAACTAATCATTCTGTTGCTTTTTGTTGGACTGTCACCTTTCCTTCCGATGTGGTCCTAATCCACCAGTAGTACTATCCTTTCTTTCTTTCTTATGATTTTCTAATTACTCCATATACACTAACAAAATATTTATCCTTCCCGGAAAAAATAATTTTAATTCCAAGTAAATTAATTAATTTAGTTAAATTAATTATTTTTGTTTAATATTTTTTAAAAATATTTTTAATTTATTATTATCTTGAAAATAGCTATTTAATTTTTTTAATGCAAGACTCAAATTAATACTCATGTAAATATTAATTAATTTTAATAATTTCTTCGAGCAATATTCAAGTATATTTAATAAGGATATATTTATAATTAAATAAAATAAGTGGCTTATAATTTTGAACTATCAAAAATAGAAAGCGAGTCTGTTTTTTCGAGATGGAGTAAGTATTATATTTAATTTACCACTTTTTATAAGCAATTTTATATTTTATTAATAATTTGTCACTTAAACATGCTTATTTCTTAACAATAAGTTTTTCTTTCATTTTTTTTTAATTTTCAAGGCCATCAATCCAAATTTATAGTTTTCTTTTTGGCAGATGTTATTATTGATATTAATTATAACATAATGATAATGATTCATATATGTTTGTTAGCATTTCATAATCCACTTTTTTCAACCTCTTTTCATAATCTTATTTTAGATTATTTGGTAAGAATCTCATAGTGCATGAAAAAAATTATAAGAATGTCAGTAATATATAATAAGGATATAAATTTATAATTCAATAATTTTTTCAAGCATTATAATTATTTAGTTTTCTTTGTCTAGTTTAATAAATACTAAAATAACCTGAATAAAATAATTAATTCCCAGCTATGAGCTCTCTATCCAAATCAAATAATATACTATGATATTAGCAACTTATGTCATGAATTTGATAGTCCACCAAGCAATAATATATAAGATTTAATTATTGATTTGGTATATAATCTTTTTGTAAATGAAATTAAGGAAATATTTCATAAAATAAAAACAGCAGATTCTCTTCAAAGTGAAAAGGTAAAACAGACGAACATCTTATAATAATAATGATAATATAGATAGTTATATATATATATATATATATTTTTTTTTTTTTTTTTTAAATTTCCACGTGTAAAATACCAATTAAACGGTAGAGTGAAGTTATTTTAATTTCAACGGTAGCCAAAAAAGCTGCCAAAGACGAGCAGCATCTTGCAGTGAAATTAGACAATGTAGATATGCAAAGTGACCAAAAATCTACTACTAAGATTTTATGTAAGAAATTGCAGTAAGTAAAACTTAAAAGCTGGACATTGTCATTGGCCAACCCAGAAAACGATCAAATAAACATTAAAACGTGGGTACATATACCGAGGAAACTACATCTTTTCAACAGCTTTAATTTCATCGGCTTTCTTTCTTCATAGACAATGAACATACTATATAAGAAGAATAAAAATAAATAAATAAATAAAAACTATTTTTAAGCATTTCCAATATATTTTTCCTTTATGTAAATTTAAGAGTTTTATATCTTTTAATAACCATTTATCTTTCTTTTTATTTATTTTATTATCTAAAATTTATATTTTTTCATCTGATTTAAGAGCCTTTAGAACTCTAAAATAATATTTTTTTATTTTTTTATTTCCTTTTTTTTATTTTTTACTCTCTCTTTATTTTTTAAATAATTTTATTAATAAAAAATTAAAATAAAAAGTGAAATAAATAATATTATTTGAATACACATAATTTTTAAAATAAATAAAAATAGATAATAAATTTTTTATAATATAATATAGGAAAGGAGATAATATGTTCTTAATTTGTAAAAATAAGTAGGTATAAAGAGGTTTCTTTTAGTAGGTATGATGATGCTAAAGCCTTAAACATTTGCTGGGCATATGCTGCCATTTGCTCTTTGACCTTTTCCATCACTTGTGTTGTGTCATTTGGATTGCTTTTGGCCTTTCCTCCCAATTCCATTAGGGTTTGTAGTTGTAATTATATCATATAACTAATGAACTATTATAAAAATTAAAAGAAAAATTGTACATATCAAGTGAAAATAACTTTCTAACTATATATTCAATATCGAAATAGAACGGGTGAATTTCACTCACGGTTCTTTAATTATATAATTCGTAATAATTCGGTATCTAAAAAATTATTTATAATATAAAGGTACTCCAATTATATAAATTGTAATAATTACCTTCTCAAAGATTATTTATAATACAAAAGTATCTCAATTTTTATTTTGTAAAATAAAAGTAACTCAACTTTTATTTTGTAATTAAATAGTATTTTCGTCTTTGACTGTTATTTTCCTTAATATAAGTGTGATATAAAATATCAACATCAAATAATTTTTAATAAAAATAAAATTAGCTGCAATATTCACATTAGATAAATTTCAATTTTACTGACTAGATATTACAACTAATTTTATTTTTATTAAAATTTATTTGGATATTTTATGTTATACTTTTGTTAAGAGAGACTAAATAGTGTTTGAGAGTGTTGTTGAATGTTCCAAAGTAGATTTTGAATTTTTTTATTTAATTGACTAATTTTTTTAAATTTTATGAATTGTTTTTTTTTTTTTCAAATATGCTTATGAAAAAAATTATATTTATCTCTATCTACCAAAAATAGTTTTCAAAACTAAAAAAAGTTAAAAATACAAAAAAAAATTTTCCAAAAAGCATTTTTTCCAAACACAATACTAATGGACCCTAATTATTGAAGACATAAATATTATTTAGTTACAAAATAAAATTTGAGATACTTTTGTGTTACAAATAATTTTTAAAGTAATGAATTATTATAATTTACATAATTGGGGTTGTGTTACGAATAATTTTTGAGATACTAAATTGTTACAATTTACATAATTTGGATACTTTTGTGTTACGAATAATTTTTGAGGTACTAAGTTGTTATAATTTACATAATTGGGGTACCTTTGTATTACAAATAATTTTTTAGATACCAAATTGTTACGAGTTATATAATTAGAGGACCGTAAGTGAAATTCACCCAAATGAAAGAATCCAATTCGAGCAAATTTCAAATTTAAGAATTTTTTTTTTTAAATTGATCAAATTATTTTACTTAAAAAATAAAGTGTATCATGGAAGAATATATCATTAGCCTAATCCTTGATAGAAAGAAATAAAAAAAATGGTATATTTATAATATTTTAGCTTTTAAATTTTAATTTCTAACGAGGAAGTAATTGAACTTAATGTAAATATAATATTAGTATCTCATTAACATGTTACGAATAATATTATTAATTGAAATTGATATGATAATTTTTTTGTTGTATTGACAAGTCAATTTTTTTTAATTTCTCTCTCCTTTTTATTTTGTCCTCTTAAATTTAGCCAATTAACCAACATTGAAAAATAAATAAATTTTTATTTTGCTCAATAAAAGGAAATATTTTCATATTCTCTATAGAATTATAAAATTGAAAAATATTCAAAAATATATTTTTATTTTAAATAATACAAGAAATAAATATTATCAATGAAATCAATTTTAAAAAAATTCCTTTTTTTTTTTGTTTATATCATTTTTTTCTCAAATCTAGTTTTTTTTTTCTTTTGTTGGTAAACTATATTGAAGTTTATAACTTGATTTTTAATGGGTAGGAAGAGAAAATAGGGAGGAGAGAAAATTTTTGAAAAAATTCTGAAATGTCAATACATGTGAGAAAAAAAATTACCATATCAATTTAATGTAGTATTTTTAATTGCAACCGGCTAAAGAGTTTCAATTGTTACATTCATGATAAATTTAAGAATTTTTTTTTTGTTACAAATTAAAATTTAAGGGCCTAAATATTACAAATATTAAAATTTAAGAGTCATTGGTGCAATTTACTCTATAACTAATTAATGAGTTAATTTTTGAGTGAATCAAATTCAATACTACTACTCCCTCCTTTCAAAAAAGATAGGCTTAGTCTTATTAATATACATATTAAGAAAATTAGTTAGTTTAGTTAAATTAATAATTTTTATTTAATATTTTTTTAAAAATACTTTTCATTTTTTATTATCTTAAAAATAACCATTTTATCTTTTTAATGCGATACTCAAATTAATACTTATAAAAATCCAATTAATTTCAAAAGCTATTCAAAGTAAGAGTTAAAAAACTTTAAAAGCTGAAGAATAATAATTAATTGATAGTATTTTTATTGACATACCTGACAGTAACATAATAATAATAATAGAACATATAAATAATGGTATATTTATAATAAAATAAACTAATTATACTTAAAAAAAAGTGATCTATAATTAATTTTGAATAAAAAAAATAAATCTATTTTTTCTAGACAGAGTATGTATATATTATGAATATGTCATTAATTAAAACTATTTGTAGGCTACCGTAATAAATATGAGGATGGAGTTTTGTTATTAAACCTTGATCGTGAAGAAAAGTATTAAGGTTTCATAATCATAGATAACGCAGTATAAGCACTTCCTATAATGATTTTGATAATTTTTTTTTTCTCTTAATACTATCTATACGGTTTATGTTGGTTGGCAGCGGAAGCATTTTATTTATTTGGATTGAGGGGAGCTCTACGTATAAGTCAAAATTATATATTTTAAAAATTTTTAATTTTACCGAAACATGCAATCAAATATTGCATGATATGAAAACACATTTTTCATGTTAATCTTGAGCATTTATCTATAACTTTTAACAAAACAAATTTTGTAACTTTTATGAATAAAATTCATTTTACTAAGATCATCCCATGATTTTTAATAATAAAATGGAAAAATAAAAGGATTAGAACAAACTTTTTATTACTGAGATCACCAAGGTGCAAATCAAGCAAAAAGACCAAAAGCTTTTGTTTGCGTTGATGAAACTCATTTTGCTAGTCCCAGATGTATGATCTCAAATTTCTCCTTTTGACAAGGTTCTTAGCTACTAACTCTTTATAAACTTTTTTTCAATATTTTTCTTTCAATACTCATACCATATGAGAGAAAAAAAAATTTTATGAACAAAATAATTTTTGCTCGAGAGAAAACCATAGAACCAGACGAAGGAGAATTATTTTTCTCTCAGAAAAATTAATAAGAAAAGAAAGAAAGAAGAAGGTGATTAAGAAGAATGGCCATCCGAAATTTTTTTTTTAAACCTCATTAATGAGGTTTGTTGGTAGATGAATTTTTACTTTTTTTTTAAAAAAAAAAATTTGATTTATGATCTAATGATAGTGCAATAATTGCATAGCTCATTTCTAGCTATTATCATTAATCATAGAATCAATCTTCTCTTCTATAATTATGTGGTAATTATTTTAATGTACCACTATAATTAATTTAATTAACAACTTAATTAAATTATTATAATTTTAATTAACACTTTAATTAAAATTATAAATAGGAGAAATAGTTAAAATTAATCAACATTAATTTTAACTCAAAAATATATATATATGTGATCATTTCTAATTTAATTCTCAATTAAATTACTCTTCACATCTTTATATGGACTAGACTAATAAATAATTTGGTATGACTTATAAGGTCAATAATTTTATCGAAACAGAAATATAATATTAATTCTTTAATATTATATCGGACACAATTTCTGAATTCCTCGTATACCCGGATATATAAAATATCATTCCGGAATTCTCCTTTTAATTACCGATAAAATTTCAAATATTTTCTTGACCTCTAAATCATAATATTAAGTCCTTTCGTTATGATCCCGATATTGATTAGGGTCACAACATGTCAAACCCTATTAGTCAATATACTAATGAGTGATAATTTGCGTTCTGATTAAAATAAGACTTATCATTATTAATCTAATTAATAATTCAATCTTACATTAAATAAGTCATATTTCTCCTGGCCAGGAATTTATTTTATCAAAACCAAAATATCAACTCCATTAGGATCTTACCCTGGTGCTACAGGGTAACGAGTCCTACTATTGGTAATCTCATGTCTCACTACATAACTAACTGTAGTGACTACGAGCCGGATTACCAAGCGCGGATAGCCCAGTACAAGGCAAGAGCACCTCCACAGCTACCCATGAAAGGACAGTCTTGACACCTCAAGTTAAAGGATTTCGAGTCACAAAAGACTCATATATTATTACCAAGATAATAACTGTTGACATCTAGCACTATCTGTGCAGTTATTATCAGACGTCACTGTTCGGTACCTTTAACTCTTTAAGAACCCACTGATTTATTTAGATATCTTTATATCATTGAGAATGAGATTCCTCCTCAAAATAAATCATGTAATAACCTAAAGGTTCAATGAATGCCCAATTCATTGTCCTATACCGGTTATGAACATTTTTAAAATTATTTTTTACCAGAGATATTTAACTCATTATTATCAACACATTGATAATAAATTCTCTGTAGATAATTAAAGGGCCGTATATTTCATAGTATTATTAACTACTGTATTCATAATATGATCAACAACTTGAATATTTATTTATTATGAATGTGAAATATACATATGTCCATTGTGGTATAATAATTAATATATAAAAAGCTGTGAATGCACTAGGGCATACACACCACTGATAACACTTCAAAGGTGGGTGACCTTTCTTATTACAATGCTTGTAGGGTGGATATTTGTATTTTCACTTTTCCAACAGCTGGTCCTTCATTTGTCTCTTTCCTTCACTTTCATTCTTTTTGTTCTTCCATTTGTTCTTGGTAGCTCCTTGATGCCTATCTGCTAGGCTCCTTCGATTGTTGTATCTTCTCTCATATGTCTCATTTGCTCTAGTGCTTGTAAAGCACTTAGCAATTCTGCCAAAGAAATTCTTGATAGGTCTTTAGTGTTTTCAAGGGCAGTGATGGCTACTTCATACCTTTCAACAATAGTAAAACTATTCTCGAATCTGTGTTATATCCAAAAAGTCTTGCTTTATTTGCAATTCGAAGAAGTCTATTAGTGTATTCGTTAACTAATTTAGACTCCTTCATTCTTTACAATTCGAATTCCCTGACTAAGTTTAAAATCTACGTGCCTTTGATTCTCTCATCCTCAGCATATTCATTTTTTAGTTAGTACCCTATCTTGTGGCTAACTTTAGAGACATGATTCGTGTGAAAATGGTGGGAGAGACTACTGCAAATAGACTAGATTTTGCCTTTGAATTCCTTGTCTTCCTTTCTTTATATACCTTTATCTAAGTCATGGTGGGATTTGCAGGAAATGCAAGGACTTCATAGTCTTCCTTGATTGCTTGTCCAACATTAGTTCACTAGAACACAGTGAAATGTATTCTCCAATACTTAAAAGGTACTTCTCATTATGGCATCAAGCTAACCAAATCCTCAAACATGAATATTGTTTGCTTTGCTTATAGTGATTGGGGTGGGTTCCTTGATGATCAGCCCTCCATAAGTAGCTATGGAATTTTTCTTAACAAAAATCTAATTTATTGGACTTCAAAGAATCTAAGACTACGAAATATGTCTCTATCCTTACTTTGCCCATAAAAAATTGAAGGAGATATTGTCATTAGATTAGCTTCACCTTCCATGATCGAATTGTAGGTCCCTTAAGAAGAGAGTTCTGATACCAATTGTAGATTTTAGAAGACACAAATTAAAGAAAGGAAAAGAACAATGGAGAAGGGAAACTCTAAAATTGCATTGATAATGGAAAATTACAACTACTTAAATACAAAGGATAAGAAACAAATTCTTGAAATTAAAGTCCTACAATCATAGAAAATAAAAATAGAAATAATTAACTAATTTCTAAGAATCTAGACTTATTTGAATCAGTTAGCAAAAAGTAAACTTAATCATCTAGTGACTACAAAGATATGACAGCTAGAGCCAAGTAAGCAATCCTAAACACTACACTAAATAAATATAATTGACAACTTTTAGAATTTGCGTCCAAGAAATGTTGAAGTTTTCAGCTTTTCATATGGGAAATTAATTTTAAGATATTTAATGCATATATAAAATATTTTTTTTATTTTTAATTTGTCTTACATTAATTTATAATAAATTTTATTTTTTGAAAATTATATAATAAACAAGATCAGATATGATAGCTCGCCATAAAAGCACAATAAGCCATTAAAATCATATATTTCTCGTTGATATATATTAGTAAAGAAACGATGAGTTCTATATTTGGAAATCATATATACATAATTTCAATTCAAAATTTTAAGTTCTTTCTTTTTTCTAAAAAGAGTACTACTTTTTTGTCATTAAAAAACAAAAGTCAACTGCGGTAAATATTAATAAAACTGGAAATTTACAATTACTACAAGTCGTTGATTCCTATAGCTCACCTAACTCTAACTAATCTTGATATTTTTCCATTACAAAACATACAATAAGTTAAAGAAAACGATCACGACATCAGACTCCTCCTTAATAATTATAGTATTATAAGATAAATTTTATAATTAGTTAACCTAAAAACTCACTCTTTTCCATACTTAATTTGTTCATATTAGCCTTGTTTTATGTGCATTAATTTGCAAGTTACTTACCTCTATATATATTAGTCTTGAATATGCCTCCTCCTTCTCACACTAGTACAAAAAAAAGATTTTTCTGTTTATTTTTGTGTGTTAGATGCGTTTATTTATAACAGACTTACAAAATGAAATGCATTTGAAGAGTGAATCAAATGCTTCTATTGGGAATAGATGCATATAATCTAGTAAAAAATGCATTTGATCATAGTCAGATGCATCTGTTGCGAGTAAAACAGATGCATCTCAGATGAATCTGTTTTATCTCATAACAGACTTTTTGTTTTTTTATATATATAATAATTACAAAAATATGCGGACCTATAAATCAACTTGCAACGGCCTCAAATTTACACTTCAAATTGATATACTTAATAGTCTTTCCAACAACTATATTACAACTTTAGCATAAGCCATTATAGGCTTTTTCCAACAACTCAACTTTGAAGCATGCTATAACAATTCACAAACTCAAAATTCATATTCCAACAACTCATTATACACAATTTCATCACAAACAATTCACGTTGCAATTAAAAATAATTGTACTTCACACAATTTTACAAATTTAAATCTCAAAGTATCAATATATAACATATAGAAAAATATTCTTATCTACTTACACTCACTTGCAAAAAAAAATCCGACCATATTTCTTAAACTCATCTATTTGTGCTAGAGTATATGAATTGGTTTGAAAAGTCTACAAAATAAATTAAAGACAAAGAAGAAAATATGAATAGAGAATTACAAATAATAGCTAGCTATACTTGAATAGAGAATTAAAGTGTGTATATATATATATATATATATATTGTATAGCTAGTATTAGAAATAAAAGATGTCTTAGCCAATGTCATATCTATGCTATGATGGGTCACTGTATTGTACATTTATCTCATAATATATATATTGCATAGCTAGTATTAGAAATAAAAGATGTCTTAGCCAATGTCATATTTGTGCTATGATGGTCACTGTATTGTACATATATCTCATAATATATATATTGCATAGCTAGTATTAGAAATAAAAGATGTCTTAGCCAATGTCATATTTGTGCTATGATGGTCACTATATTGTACATATATCTCATAATATATATATATTGCATAGCTAGTATTAGAAATAAAAATGTCTTAGCCAATGTCATATATGCGCTGTGATGGGTCATTGTGTTATACATATATCTCATAATATAATAACCACATTCAACATCTCCATCTTGTATCAAGCAATATACCTCTACTAACTAATCTTAATATTTCCATCTCAAATAAAGTTAGCCATCCATATATTCTCAAAATTTTCAGTTAAAAAATCAATCCATCCAAGAGAAAAAAAAAACTCAAAAATTCCATTAACATACAATTTCAATCAACATAAAAATCCATCAAAATGTATCAATTCCATCAATACATCATTTTTAGCATGTTAATGATAAAAGAAAAAAAAAACTAAACATAACAGAGTGGGAAAGCTAGAACGACAGGAGGGTGAGAAAGCCTTGAAAAATGCCAAATGGAGGTGCTCTAACATGAACCATGAGCTTTGGAGTCCGATTCAACAAAATGGGGTGTTGATTTGAGCTTTGGAAAAAAAAAAAAAGAGAGAATGAGAGCAGGGTAGCTGAAACGACGAAAAAAAAACGTACCTCAATGGAAGGACGTGACTAAGAGGCCAGGTTAATGGATGGCATTGAAGGAGAGGCTTTGGTAAGTAAGAAAATAAATGGTTAAGAAGAAGAAAAAGAAGAAGAAGATGATGATGATGATGATGATGATGATGAGTACTAGTAAAATCGAAGAAAGAAAGAAGATAAATGAGAGGGGGGTGACTTATAATTAGAAGAAGGTGTTTAATGATGAGTACTAGTAAAATCAAAGAAAGAAAGAAGATAAATGAGAAGGGGTGACTTATGATTAGAAGAAGGTGTGTAGGGTTTAAGGTCTGTTGTGTTTTTTCTTAGAGAAAACAAACGCATCAGATGGCATGAAACAATACTGCATAGATTAATTAAGTTAATGCATCTGTTCATAAAGAAAACAGACGCATCTGATCAAAGTCTAATGCGTTTGTTTCCTAGACCATACACAAATGATCTTTAATTTGGCAGGCCTTTTTTAGTGCTTTGATGCGTCTGTTGCTCGAGAAACAGGTGCACTGAGTAGCTCAGATGTGTCTGTTTCTCTAGGAACATATGCATTTGATTAACATTTTGATATTTTATTTACAAAAATGCTAATGTGTCATCTTTGTGCCTATTTTTTATAAAACATATGCTTTTAACCTTCGAATAAGGTTTTTTTGTACTAATGACACTAGTAGGTCTTTCTGATGGAGAGATCTATGCAGAATAAAACTAAGGATCTTATCCTAGAATCTAAACCTTATAACACAAAACAAGTTTAGTTGATATAAAAGAGGAAGAAAAGAACATGATTTAGTTGATTCCATCATCATAAGAATGATATGAGAAAGTTTGCACCAAGATCTTCTTTTATTTCTTAACTCAAGGATGTTGGATCATTTTCGCTTATCTTTTCTTAACATCTATCCAACTTTATATAGAGGAGAGATAATGATAAGAGTTAGCAATAAAGAGAAACTTAACCTACTTAAGTATAATAATCATGGGATATCCATCATATCCATATTTTTATGAGAATTCTACTCCACTTGCTAAAATTTAACTTTATTCTTTTCAAAATTACCTATACTTTTTTTTTCATTTTTATTAAATGTGCTATTCATTGTTACATTCTTTTTCATTTTTACCTTTTTTTTATCTTCTACCCTTCCTTATTCTTCCTTGAAGCTTCTACTCCGACGACATAATAAAGCAAGAAATTTCTAGTCTGACGACACAATGAAGAACTTATGTAATAAGCAATGTAACAGATGATGCTTCTTGATGGTTGCTTCATTCTCCAATTCCTCTCTATCTTATGTCAACTTCAAGCATATACCTCCAACTTGTGTATGAGGGAAAACCACACACATGCTAGGCAACCAATGCTTAATGGTATATATAACTATAAAAAAACAAAGGGTAATATATATATATTGCTGAAATTTAACTTTCTTTTTTTCAAAATTACCTATACTTTTATTTTTTTTTCATTTTTATTAAATGTGCTATTCATTTTTACATTCTTTTTCATTTTTAACATTTTTTTATCTTCTACCCTTCCTTATTCTTCCTTGAAGCTTCTACTCCGACGACATAACAAAGCAAGAAATTTCTACTTCAGTAACACAACGAAGAACTTGTGTAATAAGCAATTTAGCAGATGATGCTTCTTGATGGTTGCTTCATTCTCCAATTCCTCTCTGTCTTATGTCAACTTCAAGTATATACCTCCAACTTGTGTATGAGGGAAAACCACACACATGTCAGGCAACCAATGCTTAGTGGTATATATAACCATAAAAAAAACAAAGGGTAACACTGATACCCTTACCTCTACCTTGAAATAGAAATTACATCAATCCTAGATTACACACACTCCCGTTTACCTACCATCAATCTACATTGTATATATATAACTGCTCAACATAGATACAATCAATCCTTATATTAACCAAAATACAATCACAACCATGCAAGCACACGTCTCATTTGGTCTAACCTAACATATCTCATTAGTTAGGTGCACTCACACAAGCTTTAAACCCCTTAACTCATCCATAAACCAATCTTACCAAGCTTCCCTTAGTGAGAGCACTCATACAAGCTTAAAACCCCTCAACTAGTGTAATGCCCACAAAATAGGGCCTAAACGTAATGTGAAACCTCAGGCGTATTATGGTAATTAAAAGTATGAGCGCTTGCGATGCATGGATCGTGCTCGCGAAATAGTTAGCGCTTGAGAATCCATAAGCGCGCTTATGATTTTATATAGGCAGTTACTCTATTTAAACCCAATTTTATTTTGTCTCTTTCATCTTTCTAACAACCTTAGCAGCCCCCAGACACCGGAGCTCAACCAGAGAGCTATTCTTCACCCTCCATTGATTCTCAATTGATTTAACACCATAAAAACACATTAGATAGTGCTTTTAAAAGGGATTAAAGTAAGGGTTTTTAAGTGTTTTTCCTCAAGAACACAAGGTTGTATTGAACAGCCCTATAAATCGAACTCCCCACCTACATCTTGGAATTTCCAAAGGTATCTCAGTAAGTGTTTCGTTTCCCTAACACTCCTAGATTAAGAGTGGTGGATTATTATTAATTAAGTTAGAGTTTTCACTTAATTTTTGGTAAGGTCCCTTAGAACAGAATATATGAAATGTTTTATAACTCCTAGCTCATGTATTTGATGCTAGGGAATAGTTCAGATGGGGAACATGGATAGTAGTACGTTACAGACATGTGAGTGGTGTAGTTTACAGCTCCATAGATTGAGGTTTGTACCTATAATCATATTTATTTGCTTTCTGGCTGCATAATTGCTAGAGCTTAGGTATATGGATTGATATGTTATTGATTAGTGCCACAAACCATGATCTGAATCATTAAAAATAATTGTATGAGTGACATATATGAATTATGTATGATTATCATGATTTGATGGGGATGAGATGAGACAAGAATGTAATGGCACGTTAAATGTGGTACTTTACATGGTATAAATATCATACAATGGTTTTGCATTGATATCGTGAATCTGGAATGAACTAAAATGGAATTAGCATGTAAAAATGAGGAGTTCATATTGCTGGTATCACAAAAGTCACGCTCACGACAGGTAGGGGCACGCTCGTGAAAATATTCTCGAGCACAACAATAGAAGCACGCTCAAGACTATTTTCTCGAGCGAGACAACAAAAGTGCTCTTACGAAATTCATGATTCAGCATACCAATTTTGTATTAATCATTACATGAGAAATTAAATGTGAACACAATGACATATTGACCCTTATATAATGTATGATATATATAAATGATACTAGTCCATTATGTGACATATGGGTATAAGGATAATGATATACTTATATGATGTGCCATGATATGACATGAGATATATGTATGTGTACACGATGATACATGAAACATGATATGACATGAGATAAAGGATATGTACATATTGATCACATGGACAATAATGTGACAAATGATATACGAATATGATATATGGTTAAATCACATGTTATTATGTTGTATTGTTTATATCGACATGCAATAACATGGGTATGTTAGTATGATCACGATATCAGTTCTATGCAAATAAAGAAAATATGAAATAATGCAAATGCCCTTACTCATACTAGGACTGACTATAGGATAGACGGTGCACCATTGAGAGTGGTTATGGTACTATAGAATTGTTTTCCTTGCGCTATTTCGGGCAAGGTGGCCTTAGCTCTAAGAGTGCCCTTGACCCATTATAATAGCTATTATTTAATTTATCGAGCAAGGTGGCTTCAGCTCTGAGAGCACCTTTGACCCCTTTATGCTAGCAATATCTATATACAGTTATGAGTCAAGTTGGCTTTAGCTCTGAGAGCGCACTTGACTCAGGTACAAAACATACAATATGATCAGGTGGGTAAGGTGGCTTCAACTTCGAGAGCGCCCCTATTTATAACTTGTATCTCGTAGTCTAGTATAGAGTAATTGGGCAAATGAAATAAGTAAATGGAAAAAGAAAAGTTGCTTAACAGTGGTTTATAATTTGAGGTAAAGGCTTCCGCTTACCAAGTACGCTAATGTTATGCTATGGATTGTTTGGCATGATCCTATGAATGTGATATAATGAAATGGGTTATGATGACATGCAATATACTATGATTTGCTATATGTTATGAATGGTATGATATGGATGATAGAATTTATATGATTATAAGTACCATTAAGCTAGATAGCTTAGTGTGTGGGTTTCCTGCACGCAAGTTTGGAGCCATAGGAAGAGTTGACACGATGAAGCCAAGCCAGTCAGAGCATTCAGAATCAAAGTCAACTCATAATTATGCATCTTATCGTTTCATACATATCGGGATATTGAACATTTGTTTTGAAAATGATTTTTATAGTAAGAATTTACTTATATTTTGTTGTGGGTGTGTTTAGCCCTAGTTAATGGATTTATTGATTTCAGATTATTTAATAAGCATGAATGCATGTTAATGACTTATATGGTTATATATTGCTATGTACAATCAGTTAAGTGATAGCATAATATGTAAAAATGATGAAGGCTTAAAAGGGAATAATAGCTAAAGGTTCAGTAACATGTATGCAGTAGCACTCCCTCGTATAGCGGATTAATATACTATATGGGAAGGTGTTACAACTAGTAAGACTAAGAGTGCTCAAATACCGAGCTTTAACCACCTTAGACTTACATAAGTAGACTAAGCGCCACCAAGCTTCCCTAGTTGAGAGCGCTCACAAAAGATCTAGACCCTTTAACCAGTAAGACTAAAAGTGATCACACAAGCTTAAGACCCCTTGACCTCTTACTATGGTACCATATTTAACTCTACCCTTTGCACAACCCTAAAAGCCCCATTCAAACATATCATGACTTAACCCACATAATTACCACACAATTTAGTCATAAAAATGCTTATCATAAGGGTTCACAACCAGTGTCACAGCTTGCTTGGCCATAATTGTGTTGCCTAAACAATCACCCAAGGGATGGGGGGGGAGGGGGATGAATTTGTGGGAAAATAAAAATTCTTGCACTTACAAGAAAGTTAAAAGGATTGAGAAGATTGAGACATGAATTTTATAGAGGTTCGAGTATTAACTAACCCTACTTCTCTCCCTAACCTTAATTGGGTATTCACTAATTGAAGGGTTTTGATCATGTATCACATACATATAACGCAGCGGAAAATAAAAATTTTCAAAACCCGAATCAAAGGATTTTCATGTGCCAATTAAAACTAATTTAACCAAAGAAAATTTAGAATTTATACCTTTAAAATTTCTTGATTTTTCTTCAACTTCTCACCTCGTTGGGTTGTAGCAAACCATAACAATCCAATCTAGGATTGTCTCTAATAATATCCACGCGAAGATGAGAGGATGAAACCACTAGGGAGATAGCTTGAACATACCTCAAAGTGCTAGCAATGATGTATGTTCATATGAGAAGAAAATTAAACCCTTTAATTTTCTTGTTGTCTCCAAAAATTTTTCTTCACCAAAAATTTTTTCCTTGCCTATTTTCTGTCTTTTTGGGGTCTTTTAGATCCAAAAGAAAATCAGAAAAATAGATCCAAATTGATGAGAGGAGAAAGTGGAGTTACATGAATAGTAATGGAGTGATTAAATGGCCATTTAGGCCATTTAAGTCCCACCCGC
>CATIWF010039342.1:0-21596 GCA_949630135.1 Balakata baccata | reverse complement strand
GGACAGCTTTAGAATAAATTTTGTGTTACTTGAAAGGGGCCCCTGAACGTGGTATTTTGTATGCGAATCATGGACACACTTATATTGAGTGCTTCTCAGATACCAATTGGGCAGGTTCAAAGATTGATAGAAGATCTACATTGGGCTATTGTGTCTTTGTTGGAGGAAATTTGGTTTCATGGAAGAATAAAAAGCAAAAATGTTGTATCACGCTCAAGTGCTGAATCAGAATATCGGGCTATGGCACAATCTATATGTGAGATTATGTGGATATATCAACTATTGACTGAGATGGGTCTCAAGATTACGATACCAGCAAAGTTGTGGTGTGATAACCAAGCCGCTCTTCATATTGCTTCTAATCATGTTTTCCACAAACGAACAAAACATATTGAGATCAACTGCCACTTCGTTCGGGAGAAACTACAGTAATGTTTGATATCCACAGGATATGTGAAGACAGGAGAACAATTGGGAGATCTCTTCACTAAAGCTTTAAATGGAGCTTGAGCTGATTATCTTTGTAACAAGTTGGGCATGATTAATATCTATACTCCAGCTTGAGGGGGAGTGTTACAGAATATAATATCCTAATTAGATAATCCCCTAATTAGTTGTAGTAAATATCCTAATTAGATAATCCCTTAATTAGTAGTTGTAAATATCCTAATTAGTATAGTTGCCTTATTAGCATTCTATTTTTGTATATAAATATGTAAAGCTTGTAGCAATACACATAAGAAATACATTCTCATATCTCTGTTTTTACATATGCTTTGGTTTTAAGGATATAATTTTATAACTATTTGTATTTTTTAAACCTTAAGGCTAATGAAAGCCTATATAATATTGTTATTAATTTTATGAAGTTTTATATTGCTTTATCATATTGATGTTTTAGAATTACCATGACCATGGTATAAAAAGATTTTAAATTGATCACATATGTTTTCAATCATATGCATTGCAATATTCATTTAGATAATTTGGTAATCCTGATTATATGATTACATCATCGGTTGACTTAAGGGGTAGGAAAAATGTTTTCTAGTGAAGAGCATGTTAAGAAAATCCTTATGTTTTTAACAAAAGAGTGGCTTTCTAAAGTCACCTCACTGAAATATGCTAAGGATTCAAGTAATCATCCTTTAGGTGAATTACTTGGAAACTTAACGAAATATAAGATGAATCTTCAAAGAGAACATGCTATAGAAGTCCCTTACAAAAGAGAAAAGCATATCACTTAAGGCCTCGCAAGATAGCTCATAATCATATGAGGATGAAAAGGATGATGATAAAGGAATTACTATGCTCTTGAAAAAATTCAAAAAGCTTTTTTTTTGCTCTAAGCACAAAAATTCAAACAATAAGGAAGTAGAAAATAATAAAAAGGATTATATATGTGCTACAAATATAAAAACTTGGACACGTCACGACAAAATGCTATAAGCTGAAAAAGAACAAGAAATACTTCAACTCTACATAGGAAGATGCAATTTAGTCTAAAAATATAGAGTCTGAATTTGAAATGGCGAACTTATGTGTAAGCACTAATTTTTTTCCTTCTAATTTGTGATTGTTTGATGATAAAAACTAGAGTATTAAAAGTGTTTATTTTAGGAACGTGGTGTTTGTTAATCCAGTATAAGGCTAAAAGCATAAGGGAATGATTATATTCAATATGATCTATTGATTTTTGGACATTATGTTTAGAGATCTTAATCTTGAGTTATAAGCTTTCAAAGTGCATTGTTTGTATTAATTTTGGCTTTGTGAATGATTAGATTGTATGTGCGATCAGATTGAGCTGACATTTGATGGAAATTTTGGGGACATATTGATGATTGATCTTTAATATGAACAATTATTGGAGATCGCATATAGATAACTAGAACACATTCAAAGTAGTGTGATCAATAACTGATTTGCATTGAGAACTGACTAGCTCTCATTGAAACAAATGAAAGCCAACTGACTTTAAGAAAGTTGTTTTTTTTTTCCTTCCTTTCAAATATTGCAACATATTTATTTGCATTATATAATTAGACAAAATAAATTTTGTAATGAAGAAAAGAATAAAGAATAGAAATAAAGAAAAAGTAGAGAATATAGAAAATATATTCACTTGTACTTTGTTCATTTATTAAGCCTTTATAGGCTTACATGTAGGCATCTAAATGATATGAGTTACAAGTTTAATTGTAAAAAAAAAAAAATTACAACTAAGCTAGAAGATTAAGAGATGAGAGATTATGTAATTCAATGAAGAATATAAGTGTGGGAGTTGCTGATATCCAATTTATAATATTTATAACATTTTCCCTGGGATATTCATTAACAAAAACATATCTTGTTAAAACCTTACTAGAGAAAATCCTATGAGAAAAAAAATCTAGTGAAGGAAAAAAAGGTACATTTTTTGTATAATACACATATGTAGCCGTTTCATTAAAAACCTTACTAGAAAACCATGTGGGACAAAACCTTAATAAGGAAAAGAGTATAACGTGTATTTTCTCTCTCTTATAAAAATATCATTTCAAGTCTCTAAGTCAACGCATTCTGATGCCTCGCACAAATCTTTCAAATGTAAATGTAGGCAAAGCCTTTATGAATAAATGTCATGTTATATCTTGAATATATTTGTTGAATATCGATTTGTCCATTTTAATCAAGATCAAGCATGAAGAAGAACTTGAAAGAAATATATTTTGTTCGGCCTTCCTTAATATAACATCCTTTTAGCTATGTTATATATGCCGCATTATCTTCACATAATAGTGAAAGAGTTTATTGACATATAAACCACATATTTCTCGAATGTGTTGCATCATTTGAGTCAACCATACGTACTTCTAACCTGCTTTATAAATTGCAATTATTTTAGCATGATTTGGAGATGTGGTAGTCAATATTTGTTTTGTTGATTATCATGAAATAGCAGTCTCATCACTCATAAAAATATAACACATTTGAGTTCATGCTTTATATAGGTCAAATAAAAATCATGCATCAGCATAACCGATTAAATTCGATATAAGTTTATTTGAATAAAACAATCACATATTTATTGTTCCTCGGAGATAATAAGAAAATATGTTAACCCCATTCTAATGTCTTTATATTGGAGAAGAATTATATATTGGCAATAAACTCATTGAAAAATTATATAAGATCATATAATATTAGTAAGATATAGTAATACATTAATATAACTCAAATTTGGTACTTCATAACCAAAATTTCTTCTCCATCATCTTAAGGTTAGTAAATTATCCTTTATATATATATATATATATAAAGTAACCTTATAACCATTACTATACTCAATTGATGTGCTTTATCCATATAAAATCTTTTAAAGACATTTTCTTATGTAAGTATTAGGATCTTATCAAATAAATGTCAGATTTGTAGACTAGGATAAAATTTTACTTTTTTCAGGAGCTCTAATAATATTTAAACAATGGTTAGATATGATAATTTTTATATCATTCTTTTAACAAGTATTTACTTCGAGATTGTACTATATTCATCCATTTTGTTTTAGACTATATAATAATCTTTATAACTTGATAGAATAAATCTCCTAGGATTTTGAATTTTGTAATTCATACATCTTAAATCTTTCAAGAATTTTTATATAGATATCACTATCAAGATTACCAAATAGATAGGCCGAATATAAGATGTATACCAAGTCTTTCATACATTGCAAGATTTATAAGGTATCAAAATTGTTGCATTTGCCACATGAAAATATATTTATTCATAATCAATGTTAGGCCTTTGTGAGAATCCTTGTGTTACAAGTCTCGCTTTATATCATATAATTTCAGTATTTTTATTTCATTTTCACAAAAATACTCATTTGTATCTCATTAGTTTCATAACTTCAGGTGTTCAAACTATTGCCTGAAAACTTCACTTTTATTAAGTGAATCTAATCCAACATGTATTGCATCTTTTTATTTCAGCCAATCACACATGCATTGACATTTTCAATTAGTTTTAGCTTTAGATCCTTAATTTCTTGCATAATATCAATTGCTATATTTTAAACAAAGATGTCGTCAACAGCTATTTTCTCTAGGTTCTATATTTTTCCTGTAATGAAATAACGTAGTAAAATCTCTTCATTGTTATCATTTTCAGGTACTTGAATCTCTTCTAAAGATTTATTCTTTGTTATGTAAATAGACTCTTTAAGAGTTTCTACCTCTTTACTAGGGTCATCTTATTTACTAGCTCATTTTTATTTTCTGGGAATTTTATCTTTGGATTGATCTACCACGCTTCAGGCGTGCTTTAAACTAATTAACTATAGCAAGTTGTCCTACTGGGACATCAATTCGAGGTAGAGCATATGCAGCTAGTATATTTGTTTGGTTACTACTTTAAAGCCAATAAATGTATCATGATTAGCTATATTTTGTAAATGTATTATTATTTATATTTTTTATTCACATTACTTGGTATGAGGATCTAACTTTGTCAAATATGATGTATTCACATAATTTTATAATCCAATTGCTTCATTTCTCTCCCCTATTATTGGAAAAATTCTCTTATCAATGACAATATGTATACTATGTTGTGAACACATCATTAGTCAACGGTTCAAAATGCTTAATAATGCAAAGAAATTCAAATCTAACATATATTCCCAACCTTTCTTCTCAATCCCATTTTAGTATATTTTGGTGGAGTAATAAGAACATAAACTGTGCGTTCGAAAATTAGAAATCAGAAATATTTGGCTCCTAATCATAAGTTGATTGTAATGGGGAGAACCTATAATATGATATTGGTCAAACACATATCAGTGCTGCTACATGTAAAATAGTATGTTCCTGAGCCAATTTAGGAGTTTTGTTCTTATAAGTATTAGTCTTGTTTTTAATTGGATGTGTTTAATAAATAATTCTGTAAGACCATTATATGTATGAATATAGGAAACAAGTTTTCAGCGGTTATCCCAACTGGCATGCAGTAATTAATAAAAGTTTGGGACATAAATTCGCTAGTATTATCAAGATATATAAACTTGATCGAATAATTTAGAAATTGTGTACATAATTTAAGTAAACAATATTGCAAACTTCAGGTTGCAGCTGATAAAAAACACAACATGTGACCATCGTGTGATGCTTCTATTATTACTATAAAATTGGCTTAAGTTATACTCAGTCATTTGAAAATATTTGTTTTTACCATTTAGCTCCCTATAACGATTTTTGGTCCACTTAGCCACATAAACTCTTTTTTTTTTGTCTATTTTGCCCTATATCTAATTCTTAAAACATGCATAGAGTCCCCTAATGCTGACATGACAGGAAAAATGTTTGACTTCATTAATGGTTATATCATTTTAAAAGGTCTATATGGTGGATGATTGGGCCTACATATATCATTTTGAATTATTTCTATAAAGGGCAAATACACATTAAATCATGAACTTTGTGCATTTTTATAATTATATCCAATTGTACAAAAAATTTTATTTAAATTATAGGCTTAACACATCTGTAGCTCCCTCAATTTTCCCTGCAGATCGGGTTTTGACACCAGTTACTCTTTAAATTCCATTTTTGGTTCAATTTGCCTCTTATAAAATTTTAAAAAAGTAATAATTTGCTCTCTCGTGCTAATATGGTAGTCGGAATGTGATTTTATATTTTAATGTGATTTCAGCTGCCATGTTAGCACAGAGAGAAAATTGTTGTGTTTTTAAAATTTCATAGGGGGTAAATTGGACAAAAAATGAATTTCAGGGGGCAACCGATGCCAAAAACAGATTTGGAGGGCAGACTGAAAAGAAATGAAAAGCTCAAGGGATTATGGATGGGTTTAGCCTAAATGATATGAACTTTCACTTTAATAATAAATCTAGCCTCGATATCAAAGAACAACACTCCGAACCTAGCTGATATGTTATCTAGTGTAGTTAGTGTGTCATCAAACATGTTATTTGGATAATCGATGTGCTCCAAACCAAATTGACATGTCCTTTGGCATATCATTTGGACAATCCATATCATCTAGCAATTCATCTGGACAATACATGTAAACACCATCTAAGTTTGGAGCGCGATTTTGTGATATCAAGGCTAGATTTATTATTAAAGTGAAAGTTCATATAATTTAAATAAAATTTTTATAGAATTGAAAATAATTGTAAAAACATACAAAGTTTAGGATTTAATGTGATGTTTACATTAGCTATGGACATGTTGGATCCTCCTCAGCTTTCTAAAGTTTGTATAATGTTCTAGGCTATTTGGCGACAACAGAATAATTGGTTTTGGCATAAGAAATTTATTTCAGCCTCTAATATTGTTTATCGAGCAGTCAATTCATCAGGTCTAGGCGTGTTCCCAGAGATGGGTGAGACCTCCTACTACCGGCTTGAAATGTAATTTAGATGATGCTTTGTTTCTGGAAAATAATATAATTGGCATGAGAGCGATGGAAAGAAATGAGCTTGGGGAGTTTGTGGTTGGGTTTTGTAAAACCATTCTTAGTAATGTTCATCCTTCTATTCTTGAAACTTTATCTTTGAAAGAGGTGCTTAGTTAGATAAAAGAGTGAACTTTTGCTTGTGCTTTTAGAATTTGATGCCAAAGTGGTGGTGACTATTGTTTGTAATCCAAAACTAATTTTTTCTGAGTTTTGAGTCATTATTCAAAACTGTATCCATTTGATGCCAACTAATGGTGTTATGCTTGAAATTTGTAAGAAGAGAAGCGAATAAAGTGATTTATTGTTAAACTAGAGTTTTTATTTTCCTATGTTTCAACTTCATTTTTGTATGTTTCTCCTCGTTTCTTAGAAGATTATATCAATTATAATGTATTTTCCTTTTGATTAATGAAGTTCTTATTTTAAAAAAAAAATATTATAAAAATTAAAATTAAAAGACTTAACCTTAATAAAGCCAAATAAAAATATAAACTTAATACAAAATAACACGCTATAATTTAAGAACATCAAATTACATTTTGCCAAAAAACAAAAGCATTAACCATATATATACGAAATATAAATTGGTTGGTTCCGAGTGTTAAACATCCCATCTTTCCCAGTTCCAATTATTCGTTGCAGTTGTAAATCTTCAAGGTTAGGCTATGGAGGTGGCCTCTCTGCGTTTCTATTTCAACTGGGCAAATGGTAGATGTTCAGCTTCTCAAATCTTCTCATTCAAATAATGGTATTCTTTCTTCCTTTATCTCTTTCTGCTATTAAATTTCTGACTTTTCAGATTCAATCTGTTGCAGTATGGATTCCCATGAACCCAATTACTCGCACTCATCTACCATAAAATCAAGACTTTTTTATTTATCTTCAATATTAATTCTCATCTTAGCAATTTCTTTCAGTTTTACCAAAACCAACTTCATCAAAATTCAGCACCTGAAATCAGTCCTCTCATCACACCCTACCTCATTTCAGAAATTTCTTGGGTTTTCTTATCAATTCCAAACTCCCACCAAAACCCTAATAACAAATCCCATTTCTTTTCACTCCCACTGTGTTCTATGGATGGCCCCCTTCCTTTCAGGTGGTGGGTATAGCTCAGAAGCTTGGTCTTATATTTTAGCGCTTAATGAACATATCAAGGTATCAAAATTTAGGTTAAAAATTGAGCAACATGGTGATCTTGAATCTTTGGAATTTTGGGAGGGTTTGCCTCCAGAAATGAGGAATTTGGCATTGAAACTTCACCAAACAGAATGTAGAATAAATGAGACCATTGTCTTGTGTCATAGCGAACCAGGTGCTTGGTACCCACCATTGTTTGAAACCCTTCCTTGTCCACCTACTGGTTATAAAGATTTTATGTTTGTAATTGGCAGAACCATGTTTGAGACTGATAGAGTGAGTGTTAACCATGTAAGGCGATGTAATCAGATGGATTCTGTTTGGGTTCCAACTGATTTTCATGTATCAACATTTACAAACAGTGGGGTTGATCCATCTAAGGTTGTGAAAATCGTTCAGCCTATTGATGTTGATTTCTTTGATCCATCTAGATACACAGCGTTGGATCTTGCCTCAGTAGGTGATTTGGTTTTAGGACAGAGAAACAGGAATTCTAATTCGAAGGAATTTGTTTTTCTGAGCTTGTTTAAGTGGGAGTATAGGAAAGGATGGGATGTATTGCTGAAAGCATATTTGAAAGAGTTCTCTAGTATTCATGGGGTTGCTTTGTATTTGTTAACAAATCCGTATCATTCTGAAAGTGATTTTGAGAACAAGATTATGGAGTTTGTGGAGGATTCCGAATTAGAAGAACCAGAAAATGGTTGGGCTGCTATTTATGTGATTGATACCCACATAGCTCAATTCGATTTGCCAAGATTGTACAAGGCAGCGGATGCATTTGTTCTTCCATCAAGGGGGGAAGGGTGGGGGAGGCCTATTGTAGAGGCTATGTCAATGTCTTTGCCAGTCATTGCAACAAATTGGTCTGGACCAGTGGAGTATCTGACGGATGAGAACAGCTATCCCTTGCCAGTGGATAGAATGACTGAAGTCATGGAAGGGCCATTCAAAGGTCATCTCTGGGCTGAGCCTTCTGTCGATAAACTTCAACTTCTAATGAGGCATGTCATGATTAATTTTGATGAAGCTAAGGCTAAAGGAAGGAATGCAAGGAAAGACATGATTAGAAGGTTTTCACCTGAAGTTGTTGCAAAGATTGTCGCAGACCACATACACAATATACTTGATAAAATGACTTGAGAGTTACAGTGTTTTTGTTCGGGAAGCAAGGTAAATATTAATGGGGTAAATTGGAATTTCCTGCTTGGCTACAGAGGTTAGAACTCTTACTCTCTATCAGATTCTATAATCGATTCAAGGGGCCAGTGCCTAGTTGGGTTGCAAATCACATGCAACTCAGTTTAGTGTATCAATCATGCAATGTCATCTATATTATTGGGAAATTTTGGCAGAAATTGGTAATTCAATATGATCCATTTAGCAAATGCTCAGTCCTCTGTTGATGCATTCTCATGGATGTCTTAACATTTCTGCCCTCTAAGAGATTTTTATACAAAAGACATTTGAGACAGAGGCTTGCAATCTCTCTAATTTGTTGAAACCATCTGGGAAAATGAATCATATTTTTCGCCTTATCTTTCTCGTTGAATTATCAACTTCAGGTCTTGCTAGACAACTATTTTAACTTGTTGCATAAACTAGTTAGAGTTTGCTGCTTTTTTTCCATTATGGGAAGGCTTCCTAAACCTTTTCCTTGACTTTTTCCCCCCTGCATATGCATACTTTTTTGAGTACTAGCTAGTTTGATGTATACATGCATAGCATATGAGGAATTATTCTTAGAGAAAATTACTATTTACTCTCTCTAGTTTGACATAATACATTAGTATCTCCTTGAAGTTTGAAAAATATATGATTTGCTCTCTGAAGTATGACATAATACATTAGTACTCTCTAAAGTTTAAAAAAGAATATAATACACTAGTAAAAAGAAATATTCTCTTTTGATTGGAGGGATATTAGTCTAGTAAATCAAATTTGCAGAGAGTACTAGTATAATATGTCAAAATTTCAGATAGTAAATAGTAAAATTTTCAAGTCTCAGGAGGGTACTAGTGTATTATATAAAACTGCAGGGGCCAAATCGTATATTTTTCAAACTTTAGGGAGGTATTAGTATATCATGTTAAATTACATAGAACAAATAATAATTTTCCCTTATTCTTATTAAACAAGTAGTTATAAATTTTTCAATTTATGAATTGTAATAAAAGAGAGTTTAATGGAGAAAATTATTATAACTAGAATACAAGCATAAATACAAAACACTTTATATTTTCATTCGATTAATTTATATTGGTGATCTGGATCTCTGTCTTCATTCATGTTTGCACAATTATACCTTTAAAATACAGATTCATGGTATTATTTATTAAAAAATATTTGTATATTAGTGTTTAGATAAAATTTTGTTTGCAAATTTACAGGGAGTGTTGGAATTGTTGTTCGGTGTCAAGAAAAACAAGTTTAAATTTTTTTTTTATCATATTTACCCTCCTTCAAAAGTCATAAAAATTAAAAATAAAATTTTTTTTTCTGAAAAACATTTTTTCTAAATGTAACACTAAATAGAATCTTAATCAGCTTATATCCTACTTCCCATGAAGAGATAATTTTTAATCAACTTAAATTACTCCCTATTTTTTCGAGTATTAACTTATATTATTTTCTGTTCAGATTACATATAATTGTACCATAGGTTAACTATTTCTCAAACCGAAAACAAGTCAGTTACTTGCCAGCACTTTTAAGGGCGTGGACATCGTGCAGTAATTTCTGTTTTTCCCTGCTACGGCTTACAGCTTGAGAACCGTACGTTCAAAGATGAAATTACTGGATGATAGCAGAAAAATAGAAAGACAACGTAAAGATAAAAGGTTGGGAATGATTTAAACAATTTACTTCTCTAATTCTATGAATTCGTCAAGTATTTGCTGGCACAATTTCAATATAAAATAGAGCATTTGCTAACATAAATGATAAATTGTTATCAGATGCTCTGCAAAAGTTTCACCAGCATAAACATCATTCAACCTCCATATTGGGAAAGAGGACGAAGTTATCAAGCCCATATATATCACTAACACGCAATGATGAGACAGTGAATACATTTTCCACAAGTTACCATTTGCAATTTCACACAGATCATATAGGCTAAGTTCTGTTTGTTATTGAATTTCGGAAAAATATTTTTTTAAAAATTTTGTATTTTTAATTTTTTTAAGTTTTGAAAACTGTTTTTAGTAGAAGTAGATAAATAGATATTTTTTTCAAAAACAGACTTAGAAAAAATAGTTTATAAAAAATTTAAAAAATCAATTAATTAACACTTAACAGCAATTTCAAACATTCTATAATATTTTTTTTTTGCTTTATTAGATTTTAGAATGGATTTGCATTAAACCACTAAAATATAAAATATTATCTTTTATATAATTTTAACTTTTAGAAGTATAATGTCTGGAGTTTAAGTTTTCTCTTCTTTGCTATATGTTATTTTGCTTTTTATAGCGAGTGCAAAATAATAATTACCCCTTGTTGTATAATCAATGGCCCACTAGACCCTTTAAATATAGTTGTGAAATATTTTCTCTCTTGTACCAAAAGATACTGCATTTTTAAGATTATAGCGAGTGCAAAATGACCTTGTTATATAGTCAATGGCCCACTAGATTCTTTAAATATATTTGTGAAATATTTTCTCTCTCTCTCGTATCAAAAGATACTACATATTTAAAATTTAAATCCGAAACATATAATTAATAGAGAAAAAATTCTTACAATTTCATCTTACTTGTTAAAAATTTTGATCAGTAAATTTTAACATTATAAAAAGCATCAAATTTGAATAATAAATAGATTCTTAATTTAAAAAAATTTATTTATACGAGTCACAACAGGGCATGCTATTTTCCATGTATACAAAAAGCATCCATGGTATCTCCAATTTTTATTTTTGAACTGATTGATATATGTATATTTACATAAAGTTTGATTCAAACCCAACAAAGATTTGTTTTTTTGGGTCAAGTTACCATTTGCATGCCAACCTCAACCTTTTCTAATGAGGAAAATTGCGTATGCATCCGCAAGCTGTAACTAGGGATGGAGCTACGTTATGAGTTATGGAGTCGCGTGACCCTATAAAAATATTTAAATGCTTTAATGTATGAAGGTATTATAATGAGTGACCCACAAAAAAATTAAGATAGTGATTACATAGGACAATCGGAAAATCCCCTGAGGCATTTGCCAAGCATTGGGTATATCCAGCCTTGAAGCAGCAAATATCTGCATAGTTGAAATATCTATACACATTAATGAACTACATATACAAATTCAATGCAAACTAACCATTTTAGATGGGATTGATAAGGCAGATATCCACATTTCTTCTATAACCTTCCGGAGAAGTTTCCGTGGAGGATGATAAACCCAGAGTCCTTGATATTATTGCAGTGTGAGGAACATGGTATGTAAGTGGTGGCAGCTTGGTAAATTTGGACAACTTGTAGAGGAGTTTAGGAAAGATAAAGTTCATTTGGGAAGAGTGGGAAGCGAAGGATTATGAAGCGGAGAAGTGGAGGAATGATTGAAAAAGGATTGGCAAAATGCCATTTTTGGTATCTTTTGAATATAATTTGACCAAAATATGCTCTTCTGTTCGCTTTTGGGCATGTGATATCACTTTGCTTTCTGTCTTCCATTTCGATGATTGATTTATTTTGAAATTACGTATATGTAAATATATTTTTTACATTTTTTTGAAGATATTCATTTATTATTTTTAGGGAGATTATATATAATTGGAAAAATTACAAAAGAATCCTCAATTTTACACTTTTTTACAATTGTATTCGATTCTTAAAAAATTTAAATTTAATTATATAAACTTTCAATTATTTAATAAATCTTGTTTAGCTACAGATTCAAAATGTTAATTAATTAAGTGTGTATAATTTTAATTGACATGTGGCAGTCTCTTAAAAAAATATTTTTTAATTATTATTATTTTTATCTCTACATTCTTCTTTTTCCTTTCTTTTCTCTTCCTTCTTCTGTAACATCACCACCACCATCCGTCATTTCTTTCTTCTTCTTCTCTCTCTCTCTCTCTTTCTTCTTTCTTCTTCATTTCCAACATGATCCACCGCCCTCCAAAATTCCCAGCGCTATCGAGCTTCTTTTCCTCTAGAAAATAGATAAATTCAATAAAATAATTTTTGTGACTTTAATTTTCTGCAACTAGTTGATTTTTATGGGATTAATTTGGAATTTATTTCATGGATTAGAGATTGGATCTTGTGAAAAAAATTTAGAATTTGTTTATGGGTTTTAGAGATGAGTCTTGCAAATTGTTGTTTTTTAATGACTTTTATTTAGTTAATTTTTTGAAATTTTATTTGGAATTGGGTTGAATGTGTTAACGTGTAAGAGATACTTGGATCTGGAGGGATGATGAGATTGCAGAAGAAAGAAGAAGATCACAAGAAGAAGAAGAAAGAGAAAAAAGGATGAAGCAAGAGAGATTATTATTATTATTATTATTTCTCCTCTCTCTATATTATTATTATTATTATTATTAGAGTTGTCGCATGTTAGAAGGCACTGCAATGTCATTTTTATGGACATACCTTGTGCTTGGGAATAATTTATCCCCATATGTGTTTCTTTCTCATCTTCCAACTGAAATTTATGTTTTGTAAGGATGGACTCCCAAGGAGCATCTCCTTCATATCTTAATCATATTTGTGTTTGGCATGTACTGGTTTTTTGCTGTTGTGATTTTTTGAAATTCTAACTTTAATTGGATGAAAATTATAGTTTTTCCAAAAGAGAATAGGAAAAGTCTAATAAATTTTAACAAGAGTAATACTTTGACCATTTAAAAAAAATAATGAAATAAATTTTTTTTTGCTTGAATATCTATACTCCAATTGTTATAAAGTATCTTGAAAAATGACTATTACCACTCTCCCAAAAGCCTAAACTAAATGAGAAATTTTTTAGTATTTTTTAATAAAGTTTTTTCCGCAAGTGCATTGTACTATTTTAAAGGAGAGAATTTATAATTCCTTACACAAAGATATCAAAACATGTGGAGGGATTCATTTGGAAATTGTTCTTTAGTAGATATTCTAAAAACCTCCATGAAAGGGAAATTAGGATAGAAAAGTTGATGAATTTCTGGTCATGTCTTCTAACCACCACATATAGAGAGAGAGAGAGTTATCTTATCATTTAATTGTTCTTTCATCATAGTTTTGAATAGAGACCATCTTGGAAGTAGGCACGGCCAAAGGTTCGGAACCAGACCGAAACCGTCTAGGGTTCCAGTCCAGTTCGGATGGTTCGATCGGTTCCAATTATTATATTTCTAAAATTTTTTAATTATTAATTATATTAAAATTTAATAATTTAAATTAATATAGAATTTAAATAAATGCAATTAAAATAGTGTACCTATAATTTTTATTCATATAAATTATAATTAATTGAAGTTAATTTTGAAAATAAAATTTTTATTTGTCTTATTATTAATTTGTTTATAAATTGAGAAAAAAAATTTAAGTTAGAAAAAATGAGAAGTAAAATTTTTTTTAAAAGGTAATAAATTAAAAAGAAATTAATTGGACTATAGTAAATTAAACTAAATGAAATTAATAATTTTATTCTAAATAAAAATTAACTTAATTTTAAAATTTTGATTTTTAAATAAAAAACAAAAAAAATAATAATTGGACTTGAACTTAATTTTTTAACCATTAATTAACTTGCTTACGTATCTTTTTGGAGTTTAGAGGAATTAAAACACGTATAGTATTTTTTACTTTTAAATTTATTGACTACCCTTTTACCTTGTTTAATTCAAACTGTTAGTACCGGATGTACTTAAGGTTTCTTCAGTCAATATTTCACCGTCGAATCCCTCTTTAGAAATTCTTGTTGTCTTAGCTCTATTTTCGTCCAATTATCGACACACACTTGAGTTTCTAATGATTCAAGAGCTAAGTTAGATCGCGTCTAGTGCAAAATATTATCTCACACACTAAATGTTTATTCAACCACATCTATTGAAATTGGAATTACAAAAATTTGTTTTACAATTTGTAAGATGAACGAATAAGTGTTTTTATGGTGATTTCACTGTTCAAGAACAAAAAAATATTTACCTGCTTTGCTATTACCAAACTCAAAGTTTATCATTAGATAAATATCAAATTCGAGTGAACTGATAGATGATCAAAGTTTTTTTTATAACTTTTTAATATCAAACGATCACTCCTTCCACCCTTCCTGATTTAATTTCATCTTGACTAGGAGAAATATTTGAAGTAAGAATATTATATAAAGTACTAAATTCATTAAATAGTTCACTAGTATTTTTTCTAACTTCGTTTATTATTACATCAATATTAACATTTTGCAAATATTTAACTAACATATCAATTCTACGTCCAGGATAAAAAATATAACATACAAGATTAATCATAGGAAAAAATTTAAAATAGACTTACCACTTTTCATGGTAAATATAACATCATACAAAACAACATTGTTTATATATTCTTTAAACATATTAACACTATTAGTACATAAAACAAAAAATAAATGACATATAGGATAATAAACACTACCTAAAATATATGTTGCATAATTAAAAACTTTTAAAATCTCTAAAAGATTTTGTCAAACGTCCTAATGTTATGGCACATTAATTGAAATAAATAAGCACAATAATTCTTTATATTTGTATAACTTGTTGATTAATTCATATGTTGAATTCTAACAAGTTGAAATATCTTGTAGAAATTTTTTAGGTCTTCTATCATTTTCATAACAAAATCAAATCCATAATTCATTACTTGGGGATGTCTCTATAAATATGAAATTGCTTTTTTTATTGGATCAATTGTATCACCCAATACTTTGAAACTATCTTGTATACATAAATTTAAAACATGACATGCATATCTAATATGAAAATTTTTTCACCAATATTAGATTGACATAGATATTGAAGATTTCTAATAGAAATGGTGTTTCCGTATTATCAAAACCGTTTGCAAATATTTTATGAACTAAACCATATTCTTCCAAAATATTTTTTTATCATTTTAAGTATGTTATTTGAGGTATTGGCAAAATGTATTTTCCAATTATTATCAATCCATTGACATGTTATACCCATATATGAATGCATGTGCCAATAATCACTCCAAATATCACTACAAATTGCAACACACACATTCAAAGACATAAATATTTTACACAATTTTTTTTATTTTTTTTATAAATTTTAAATAAAGTACGTCTAAGAGTATTTCTTGGAACACGTTTAGTAGCAAGATTTAATCCATTTTGACAATAATTAACAAACCAACTTTTTCTCTAAAACTAAAAGATAAATATTCAATACTTATCATTTTTGTCATTTCTCTTTTACATTTTTCATCACTATATTGAAATAATTGTTGATTAGAAGACGAACCTGTAAATCCGGATATTTGGCTTTGTTTTTTCTGGATGCTAAGTTAAGTCACATGTTTATTTTGCAAATACCTTTGAAAAGTGTTATATCCACCTCAAACTTTAAATTTGTATGTTTGCACAATAATTGCATACAACTTCAAGAGAGCTATCATTTTTTTGAATTTTTTTTTTGAAATGAATTTGGAACATGTTGGAGGAGCGCATTTTTGTTTCCAACCCTTGAGCCACATTTGTAGCAGTATCAATACCACTCCTCATTCTTTGGCTTTTTTAAATGGTATATTCATTCGCCACTTCCTCCTCTTCATCCTCCACAATAACAAAATTAACATAATTTTCTATGTTGACAAATTAAAAGATTGTTGGAATTGAATTTGATTCTTTCATTATTGCTTGCCATTTTTTTTTAGAATAATGAGAGAAAAATTTGAGAATTATAGAGATAAAAAAATAATTTAAAGTGTAATTAGAGAGAGTTTAAGAGATAAAAAATAATTAAAAGTATAGTTAGAAATAATTTAAAAGCAAAAAAATAATTGATAGTATAATTAGTAAATAATTAAGAAAGAATGTGGAGAGAATTGAGAGAAATTGAGAAAAAATTTGATGTAATGAAATTGAAATGAATTAAGCTATTTATAAATAAAATTTTGTGAAATTGAAAAGAGAAAAATACCCTTAAAAAATAGTTGTAATTTTTCTATTGTAAAGGATATTTTAGTCTTTTCACTTATTTTATAAATTTATTATAATTTTTAATATATGTATTAAATTTAAATAAGAAACAAAAAAAAAAAGAGAGAAGAAAATGGTAATATTACCATTTGAGAGAGGAAGAGGGGGGGAAGGGGGAACTTGACATGTGTTCGGTTCGGGTTGGTTAGGGGAGAAGAGGGTCAGAACGGTCATATGACTATTTTGATGCAAGGGCAGGGGTGGGTTAGGGGTGCATGGGAGTTCAAATTTTTCAAAAAAAAAAATTTAATTTTTTTTAAAAATATTTTGGTTGGTTCTGAATTGCAAACTGTTATTTCACTATTCAAAGGGAGGCTAGACTGGACCCGTTCCCCTTACGGGTTTGGTCCAGATTAGGACCAGAACCGATGGTCCACAGTCTAGTCTAGGTTTGACTGGCCGATTCTAGTCTAATTCGCCGGTTCCGATTCAAAAATGGCTATGGCGACCTGGAGAGAACTTGTAATCACTAGTCGTGTTATTCATGAAAATGAGAGGGATTGATTTGATTTCAGTGACCAAATGAAGTAGTTTTTCCTTTTGAATTAGCCTTGATACGAAATCTAGAACAAGGTTTCTTTCTCCTTTTATATGCTCAATATCAAAGTTGTATATGGAAAACCAATCACTCCACCTTAGCAATTGAGCATGTATAATCTGCTTTCCCTTAAATTGAAGAATCTTTGGGAAAGATGAAAAATCCATTAAGATAAGGAAATGATGATTAATAAGGTAAAATTCAAATTTCTTGATTTCAATTTTTACTGCTAATATTTCTTTAAACATAGAGTGATAATGACATTCTGATTCATTGAATTTGGACAACCATTGTCTACTCTTTTGTCTATGGTGGAGTATGCTTTTTAAAAAGCTATCGTAAAGGATAAGCTTACTTAGAGAAATAGGGAATAAAGTTTCTAACATAATTTGTTATTCCAAAAAATTGCTGGACCTATTTTTCTATCGAGTCTCTATCAGGAAACTTTAATAATTCACTTATAATGTGTTGGCAAGGTTGATAAGTCCCATCTTTAAACTTCGTGCCAAGAAAGTCTATCTCAGCCTTTCCATGTGCATCTTTTTTTCAGAGAGCATTATCCCATATTGAGACGTGATTTCTGCGAATTTCTACAAAAGTTATCGATGAGGTATCTCATCTTTTGAAAAACGAAGGATATCATCAGTGTAAATCAGTGTTGAGAAAAGAATCGACATAGATTTTTTTCATTGCCTTCTTAAAGAGAGATGGTGCCACTTTGAGGCCAAAGGGCATGACTATCCATTGATAATGATGATTTTGAATACAAAAAGTCATCTTGTATCGTTCCCCCTTTTGAATGCCAAGTTGCCAAAATTCGGACTTCATATCAAACTTGAAAAATACCCTTGCATCTTTAACAAATGTATACAAGGATGAAATCTTTAGGAATGGAAACTTATCATCTTGAAGAAAATGGTTTAATGGCTTATAATCAATGATAAGCCTTTTCTTCCCTTGAATTTGCTAAGATCTTTTATCGACATCAAATACTTGATATGCTCAATCAGACTTTGTTAGTTCTATCAATCCTTGTTGAAGCAGTTAGAGACATTCTTGAATTGACATTGATTAATCTTCCAAATTCATTCATGGATGAGTGGCTTTAGTAGGATTGATATCTTCATTTTGCTTGAATGAAACACAAATAAAAAAATTCTAGCCTAATCCATAAAGGATTAGAACACTTCTTAATGAATTATGTATGACTCTTAGCATACTCCTTTTGACTATCTAGGCATGAAAGTCTTCAAATGAAAACTCCAAAGAGGTTGTGAATATAGAGTTGTTATACCATGGATCACTATCCATGTAGCAATATGGACTAGGAGTCCATTACATATGGGAGCGTTTTAAATAACATAGTGACAATTTTGTAAATAAAACAAACTTACAGGTTCATCAAGTAGCAATAGGTTCATCATGTAGTAACTACATATTTATTATATTCATTTGAGATTCATGTAATAAGTTGCAGAAATTTAAATCATACGGGTTCATTGCTTAGTAACTACAGATTCATCATCTAGTAACTACATGTTCATTGCTTAGTAAATAAAAATTCACCATGTAGTAACCACATGTTCATTATATTTTTCACACAAAATTCATATAATAAATTGCATATTGAATCATATAGGTTCATTATATAGTGAGTGTAGGTTCAGTACAAAGTAAGTGAAGGTTTATTAAATTTTTTAACTAATAAATTGCAGATTAAATCATATAGGTTCATTACACAGATCAATGTCATATTGATCTTATATTTGTTGGATTAGCTGAATAGCTTGTTTGGGCTGATTTGGACACTTTTTCGCATAATGTATTTTTTTCTCACAAAGATAGCACTTATCAATTTTCTTAAAGTGCTTGTGTTTTCTCCTGAAGAATTTGAAATTTTTCTTCTTGTACAAAGAAGAAATCCTGTATTTTTTTTTTTGAAATGCTTGCAATCATAATTCTTTTTATCTCCACACTTGATTATAAGATTAGGGTGATTGCAAATAAAGTTAAGGCTTTTGTTATGAGTCCATTGAAATTCTTCTTTAACTTGTTTCCTATGGGCACATAATTCATTTAAGACTATGAGCATCTTTTGATAAATTTATGCTAAGGACATATCTCTTAAGGCTATCTCTTGTTTTCTAAAATATCGGGGAATAGCTTTTCCGAGCTCAATTAGAATAGATGAAATAAACTGTTGCTTTAGATTAACATCACTAGTTCTTAACTGATAGTATCAAGATGATACCCTCATATAGTGCTTGTCGAGATCTTTTCTTTATAAAGAACAACACTTTAATTGAAAGAACTCAATTCTAATAGTTTATGCATTATCTCTCGAGCTGCCCATAAATTTTATTTCAATATGGGGTAAAGCAGCAATAATATAATTGAGTTGATAGAATTGTATTTTTAATATTTAGCAATGCATAGCCACCACTCTTTTAGACTTCCAACAAATTGAGTGGTAAGCTCTTGTAACACTTTTGATATGGTGAGGCTAGCTTGAACTTTGGTTTCCATCCTAGAATACATTTCTAACAACATTGCTTTCCTCTGATGCGGTAGAACATCATTTATTAAGAGCTATGTCCTCTATTGGACTTTTTCAGGTGAAAATTAATTTCACTCTTCAATTCCCCATTAGTAGGCTCTTAGACAAAAGGAGTAGAGTCATAAGAAAATTATTCAGTAGATGCATATTGTGTTGTAGGGGCAGCTCTTGATTGATCAACCATCCTTATTGATGGTACTGATGAGAAATTTGATGAATCACTCTGATCAATCATCCTTATTAATGGTACATTCCTTTTTATATGTTCAACATCAAAGCTGTATTTAGAAAACCAACCACTCCATCTTACCAACAGGCATGTAGGACATGCTTTCCCTTGAATTGAAGAATCTTTAGGAAAGATGAACAATCTATTAAGACAAGGAAATGATGACCAATAAGGTAAAATTCAAATTTCTTGATGCCATTTTTTACTGCTAATATTTCCTTAAATGTGGAGCAATAATGACATTCTGATTCTTTTGAATTTCACACTTGCATAGCTTCTAAGAGTATTACTCCCTTATTCATCAGTGGCATCTGTTGGCAAGATTCTTTTACCATTTTGTTGGGATATGCAGATGAGGAAGATTTTTACAGATTTTGTTGAATCTTTGGACAATTATTATCTACTATATTGTCTATGGTAGAGTCTGCTTTTTCAAAAGCTGCTGTAGAGGATAAGCCCATAATCAGATTCTGAGGATTATGGAGGAAGTTTTTTATGAAGACAATCCAATTAGGAGAAATTCTCCAGCCATAAGAAGAAATTACCCAAATATCCAAAAAATAAATTGTGCCTTATTGTCCAGTCCAGCTTTCATTGTCTATTTCAGCTCTTCATGGAAAAATATAATAAGTTCATCAAAGCAATAATCTTCATTGACAATGGAACTTATAGAACAATAACCAGCCCAAAACTTTTTTCAGATAACTTCTGGAAAGCCAATACTGAAGTATTTAAGGCTACAGATGGAGATCTTTTTTTGTAGATGAAGGGTTTTGATCATGTATCACATACATATAACGCAGCGGAAAATAAAAATTTTCAAAACCCAAATCATTGGTTTATATATGTGCCAATTAAAACTAATTTAACCAAAGAAAATTCAAAATTGATATCATTATGATTTCTTGATTTTTCTTTAACTTCTCACCTTATTGGGTTGTAGAAAACCACAATAATCCAATCTTGGATTGTGTCTAACAATATCCACACGAAGATGAGAGGATGAAACCACTAGGGAGATGGCTTGAACATACCTCAAAGTGCTAGCAATGGTGTATGTATGATGAGAAGAAAATTAAACTCCTTAATTTTCTTATTGTCTGCAAAATTTTTTCTTCTCCCAAAAATTTTTCCTTGTCTATTTTCTATCTTTTGGGGTCTTTTAGATCCAAAAGAAAATCAGAAAAGTAGATCAAAATTGAGAAGAGAAGAATTTGGAGAGGTATGAATAGTGTCATGGCCATTTTGGCCTTTTATAGTGTGATCGGGGTGATTTGCGTGCTGCTGCGCGCCCCGCCTAGGCCTGCTTGGTAGGCCCAGCTGGCCTGCTTGGCAGGCCTGCCAGGCCGCGGGCCCATCAACCCCTCTAGCGATTTTTCCCCACGAACCGACTCAAAATAATTTTCTCATATTTTGGATCTCATCCTAAGCCATTTTGCTCATTCTTTACATCTCCAAAGCGTGTGACCCATTAGGTT